>CM046871.1:13125396-13420396 GCA_025617745.1 Heliocidaris erythrogramma | reverse complement strand
ATATATTTCCCCGATCCCTACTTCCCCACACTGGACGCAAATGGAATACCGCCTGTCTCCTACAAGAGAGCTTGTAAACAAAAGTTAGAAAATCATAAGCTCAGAGGAATTTATTCGATATGTAATTTTATATTTCATTTAATGATGTATGTAGTTGTATTTTATTTCGAAAAAGTTATTTTTCTCGCTCATTTAAAGATAATTCAAAGCCATGAATAATTGTTTTCGTCAGCCACCCCCCCCCCCCCGAAAAAAGATTTTGTAAGATTTTATTTCATTTGGATACATCGTAAAGTTCTCAAAATCCATGCTGCTTTTTTTTAATGAAGTGATGCAATAAAATACAAGGTGAAAAATAATCTAGATCCCCGCAAAGAATGTAAATTACCCTTTATTTTCCTTTGTTTTTGTATTAATTTACACACATTATTTCTATACGCAGTTGATTTAAAATCCAAAGTTTGAGCAATATTCTGTCTCCAAGGATGGAACATGATCATGCTTTCTTCTTTTTGATACTTATTCGCTTCAGCCTATTTTTACTGGCCTAGCTGGCATTGATTTCAATGTTTGACAAATTTTTCGAGAGCAGAATTCGTTGCATTCTTTATACAGAGTTCATTATCCTTATCAGTAATATCTGACCCACTGATTTGATATCGAGAAAATATTCATTACAAGAGTGCATGTTGTCACCAATGAGCAGCGCTCCAAATAATTTTATTTTCGATTTCGTAGCTAAACTCACCAATATTATCTGAAAAGACTGAAATCCACTGTAATCGTCAAATTTAAAGTTCTTTTAATATTGGAAGTATAATCATGATAACGAAATTATAGTGTGACTTGTGTATAAATGCATTAAAGGGAAATTAACCTCAGCGTATGAATTAGCTTATTTTGAATGGTGTAGTATATGCCTCTTATTTGATACATGCAATTTCATGTAAAAACACAGGATATAGATATAAATCACTATTTTCCAGCCAAGTTATCGTCTGCTAGCAATAATAAGGGGGCTGCCATTACTTTATGTGTACACGAACATATTTTTCATCCCAAGTAAAATTTCCTTCATCGTTAACTTGTAATTGATTTTTAGAGGACAAATATATATTAGATAAAGTCACATATTCTGAAATGTAAGTTTAGTTTTATATATTTTTTAAAAGGTCTTAATTTGTTCATAAAAAATATACTTCATAAAAAATATACGTCAAGGACGGAGAATTGACGTCAAGGACGGAGACAATCGTAACAATACCAAAACAAAGCGAGGAATCTGCTTTACAGGATGGCTATTAGAACTCATGGGTCGTCAATTATCTAGGCCCATGGCCAATAACAATCGTAATACAATCAGAACAAAGCGACGTATCTGTTGTAAAGGTAGGCTATTATCAATGCATATGGTACCTAATGATCCGTGTCATGCACAAAATGGCAGCCTCCATGGAAAGACGTAGCAGACAATAGGTGCATCTAGAATATCACGTGGGGTTAATTGTCCTTTAAGATCCCCCTCCCTCCCCGTTTTGTTCAGTTGAGGCCTATATCATTTGATTTTGATTTGATTTGATTTCAACACGGTAAAAGCCCTCTATCAGCCAAAAAGGCTGTTTTCAGAGAGGCCGTGAATACAATTATAAAAACAATATAAAAGTACAAATTAATCAAAGCAAAATACAATGAAAAACCAAAAATACAAACAAAACAACATCAGGATTAAGATTTTATTACTTTCTCCACTTCAGCTTCAAAATTTTTCAGATTATTTAATACGTGAACATTTTCTGGCTATGAATTACATTCCTGAGTTCCACAATAGAGGCTGCTGTTTCTTGCAACATTTGTTCTTGCAGGGTCTTTGTAAATTTATAATGTCTTTTGAATTTCGTAGAGTATGGGAGGGACACTGTTTCAGGGTAATCCTTTTACACAAAAAAGGCGGTAACCGATTATGGAGCAGCTTAAAGACTAACACAAAGGCTTTCTTTTTCCATCCCAGTTCAATAGGTTTAACATTCAAGTTTGCGTAAAGTGCTGAACATAGAATCTACCATTAGAACAGTCTTAATAACGGCACTATTCTGCATCACAGTGAGACGTTTTATTTGTGTCTTCCCTGCATTTCTCCAAATATGCGAACAATAGTCAAAGTGAGGTTGAATGAGGCATCTATACAGTGACAAAGAGAGCGGACAAAATATACAGCTCCTCATTGTACCCTCCACTATTGCTCTGGTAGACAAAAGAACATCCCTTGATTGCTATTATGTAGAATAAGTAGAACAGGTGAATACGCATGTGACACCTGTTCTACATACTTTTGTCTACCAGAGAAATTGTGGAAGGTACAATGAGGAGTTATATATTTTGTTCGCTTCTTTGTTCGCCATGTTCATAGTGAGTGCAGTATTTTGTGATATATATGGTCTTACACGTTTTAAGCAATTAATACAAACCAGAAGTTAGTTTGCTTTTCACCTTCTTAATTTGATAATTCCATGTCATATTTTCATCAAGTACCACCCCAAGATATTTTACATTTATAGGGAAATTATTTATTCTAATATGGACATTTGCGAAATGACACTGTGTACGATTAGAGGTAACGATCCTAATTTCACATTTACTGTTGATCAACAATAATTCATTGCAACGGAGCCAATTAGCAACATTATTCAAATCTTCATTCATTTTACGTTCGATTTCAATAGGCCTGTTAACTAAGTGTATTTAAATTTATGCATGTTTCTCTCCAGAATCCTTAGCTACCAACTATTTAGTGCATTTGCTATGCATAATAGTATCTCTATGGATGGAATCCACTTTGCATAAATTAGTTGTTGCAATGTCAGACAAGCCTCTGGCAAACTTCTGCGTTGTTAAGAGCAACTTTTGTTCAAGAAGTATGCATAAAATTAGTAAACAGGTGTATTGGGTCATTACAAGCATTATATACATGTATCGTCGGCATAAGCGATAATGTACAGTGCCGAACAACTTTATAGTTATCTTATCCGACGTAGTTTGCAATAAGTGGAATTATTTTCATCTGTGTTTGTCCAAATTTTCAAACATGACTGCCGATAATTCGCTCATATTACCTGGTGTCTGTGTTTCATTTATACTATTTTTAACAAAATACATGTATTGTTTTTCTTTGAATATGTAACGATTGCGATGCATGGTAAGGGTATGGGCCTTCATCAGCAGTCTTTCGACGAAGTGTCATGAAAGGCGAGGAATGAATGATAATGCCAGTGAGGGGTGTCGGGAGGGGAGAGAAAGAGAGAGAGAGAGGGAGAGGGAATGGGAGGGAGATAGAGAGGAGGGCTGAGAGAGTAGAGACGAATGTGGACGGATAGACATGATAAATAGAGAGATGGAGAGGGAGAGGGAGAGGGAGAGAGAGAGGGGGGGGGGGCGGGGCTGAGAAAGTGGAGACGAATTGGGACAAAGTTATAGATGAGCTATTTTTAGAATAAAACAAATACTACTATAAAAATATGACAATGATAATAATGATAAATATGGTATTTACCAAAATGTTTGTGAAATTATATACACTTCTATTTAAACATATCATAGCCCAGTATAGATAGCACCACGTACCGTTCTCCTTTGTTATTCTACTGGATAACGCATATTATATAACTGACATATAAAAACATACCTTAATATGAAAATCAAGTGAAATTTTATGTTCCGGTTTGGTTATTTCAGTTATTGCTAAGTGCTAACTTCAAATATTATGGTCAATAGAAAACTTTAAAAGATACCATTAGCAACTTTCAACTCAATAAAAACATACTTTTAAAAGATATAAGATTTTTATTCATCAAAAATGGCTTAATCTCGATGGCTATTAAATTGCACCATAAAAAAAACCCACAAAGCATTCGGCAATACATTTCGTAACTATGAACTTTACTCTAACAAGCAAATTCCAGTTTGATTTTGTAAATATTAAATGAAAATTATGCATAAAAATTATGCATAAATATTATGCATAATGTCATGATTATTGTAAATGAAATTCCAAATGATAGTACTTATGAAGATAAGATAAAATTCTCGATGTGATGCAGTCATGTTTCATGCATTCAACAACTTACGTTGTTTTGCAAAAAAAAATAAATTCCCAACAAAAGACATGCGGTGCCATTTAAGTCCAGGCGCCGCAAAATAATTTTAGAAGTCGGTGCGCTCAAAGTAAGCCAGCGGCGTTTGTGGGGTCCATACTTGGGCGTTTATTCGTTTAGTCCCCAAAAGGGCGGAGGGATCGAGCCCCTTCTTCCGAGGTCCTGGAGTCCACGTTGGTCACATCTGATCCCTCATATATCCTGGCCCTGTTGATTCTTCAAATTCATGAACATACCAACAAACATACCTACAAAAAAAAGGTCAAAAGCGAGAGAAATAATAAGTATTTCAAAATACAAAAGTCATATACTATAATAATCGAATTTATATTTATTCCTCAAAAAGAAATAAAAAATCAAATGACAAATTAAATTATAAAATCACTTATAAATGTATTAATTGATTTGATTTGTTTGATTGATTTATTGAATTGATTGATATCAATCAATTTAATTATTTATCAATCTATTTGATTGATTGTATATTCGCGGATACATTTATTTATTTATCTTTTTATCCATTTATTTATCCATTTATTTGTCCATTTATGTATTTATTTATCATTTTCTATTTACGGGTTAAACCGACTTACCCATTCCAGGTACTAATCCAAAGCAGATGTACATCGTTGTCCAGGACAGAAATTTCTGGACAAAGGTCACCAGAGTCGAAAGAATATTGGGCGCACCCGAACATAGCAACGAAATTAAAATGAAGTTGCCCGCGAAATGTTCTTCACCGTACGCCCTATTGAGAAAAACCAAAAACACACACACATAAAGATATCAATGTGCTATATGCGTAGATACGGGGGGGGGGGGCGGAAAAGGGCGGAAAAAGATAAAGAGAGTGGTGTAGTTGTGGGGACATGAGGGTGCATGCCCCTCTTAAATGGCGAAAAGGGGCAGGGAGGGAAGAGGAAGAAGGAAGGAGAAGGGGTGGGAAAACAACCCCTCCCAAACGCTCCTTTGAACAGTCTACATGGCCTAATTCTTTCACATTTCATCTGGTGTCCTACCCATGACGACCACAATGGTTGGACCCACGCTACGCAATTAATTGTCTGTGATTAAATGCTTTTACACAGAAAACATGGAAGCTTAGTAGACGTATCATCTATGGCTTTTATTGTTTACTATATAAGTGAGTGAAATTTACAGGTCTTCACTAGGGTAATAATGCTTGCAGGAGCCTCAGGAAGAGCAAAATTAATACAAATGAATGAAGCTACCGAATATACCCGTGGTAAATAAGACCTTGACATATAAATCTACTTACAAATGTAGTCAATCGATTGTGAAAGATATAATTGTTATCTCCATTCTTGCTACAATAATTGATGGGGTATTACAATAAATGGTATCTTTATGTAACACAGAATTGATTGTAAGTTACTTTTGATGGTAAAGATCCGATTGATTGAAGGAGATACAACTGATCTTCGGAAGATACAATTGATTTTAACAGGGCCCATAATTTATTATCATCATAATATATTATGATTATTACGTTTCCTAACAACACATTTTTAGCCTGAATAAAGAGAACACTTACCTAATGGCTGTTACTGGTTGTGTGGCATATGCTCCTCCCAATGCGAAGAATACTCCACACACTACTGCAAGGAAGGGTACTGTTCCACCAAGAGATGTCGCCGAAACAAGAAGAACTAATGATGACATCATACCACTTAACAACAGAGAGACTACCTGGAGAAATGATTTGATTGATTTGATTTAATTTGACTTCGTTTGGTTTGATTTCATTTCATTTGACGTGATATAATTTATTTTTGATTTGTTTCGATTTGATTTGATTTGATTTGATTTGATTTGATTTATAATATGCAGGGCCCTCAGGGAGAACAGTATTAAGTACTGATGAGGCTACCCTGGGTAAAAAAGACATATTTTTGCTTTGCTTTGCTTTGCTTTGCTTTGCTTTGCTTTGCTTTGCTTTGCTTTGCTTTGCTTTGCTTTGCTTTGCTTTGCTTTGCTTTGCTTTGCTTTGCTTTGCTTTGCTTCGCTTTGCTTTGCTTTGCTTTGCTTTGCTTTGCTTTGCTTTGCTTTGCTTTGCTTTGCTTTGCTTTGCTTTGCTTTGCTTTGCTTTGCTTTGCTTTGCTTTGCTTTGCTTTGCTTTGCTTTGCTTTGCTTTGCTTTGCTTTGCTTTGCTTTGCTTTGCTTTGCTTTGCTTTGCTTTGCTTTGATCTAATTTGGTTTAATCTAATTTGGTTTAATCTAATTTGGTTTAAGTTGGCTTCATTTCATTTGATTTGATGTGATTGGGTTTCAGTTGGTTTCCTTTTCATTGTTTTGATTTGTTTTTATTTGATTTGTCGGTTGTAAAAAACATGTATACGTCTACTTTGTGTGTCCGGACAGGTTGGGTATCCGGACAGGTTGGGTATCCGGACATGTTGGGTATCCGGACAGAGGATTTCTAACAGTAATTTGAACAAGTTTGCATATAGTATTTTAGGAATCTTTAAAAAATTTATGGGACAATCATAGATGACAAGCATTCATCGTGGTTTGATGCATACTTTTCGAGAAATTCAACGGCAAACGTGAAAGCTTTAGTTTTCTTAAAGTAGAACGTTGATGATTTTAAATATTGGCTTAATACTTATTATTGCATAGATGGTATAAATTAAACAAGGTTATCCAAATTCAACGCTTGGAAACATTTGAAGTAATGATTATTATCAATTATAAAACGGTAAAATACAGCCCCGATATAGCAGCTGAAGAGCTCCTCGAACGCTGCTGAGATATGTGACGACACACCCTGGACCAGTCTGGCTAAGCAGACGATGTCCCATAACATCTTACACATTTTTCAGAGCCTATTTTGTCATCTCCTCTTCACTTATTTCTCTTCCTTCACTAGCGTCAGTCTTAATGTTAGTCTGTTGCCTCACTCTTAACTTCGTGTATGGTATTATTTTGATGAAAAATGCAGCGTTAAAAAAATAAAGGAATCAGTCACTTGTAAACAAAATAAGACGCCATTGTATTTTCAGCTGTTTACACCGGGGCATGTTCGGCGTTTCAAGAGGGAACGAATACCATCCTGCTATTATTCGGAGGGCTTTTCAATTTGAAAGTGGGGTTTATTTCATTGATCATTGACCCTTCTCCTATGTATTTACAATCAAACGGTTTTAGCTATCAGAATCAGTTTCACTTTCCCTTTATAATGGTGTGAAATAAGGTCATGTTTAAATACACCAAACTCTTTATAATTTGATAAATAATTGCATTGCAATTACGTTCATTCATTATAGGACGTCGTCTGCTTAAGCAGGATCGATCCCGAGTGTGACGACATCAAAACATCGCTATATTTCTGGCGAATCCTCGGATATTCCAGATGCTGAGAAGAGCTTTTATTTGTGTTGTTTTTATAATCACCAGATACGCAGTTGACATAAAACTTATAAGATTGCCATCTGCAAGCTTCCCAGTTTCTAGTGATACATTAATTGCCATATTTGTGATTTTCTTTGAATATCGACCTTAAGTGTCCGGATACACAACCCCCGTCTTACATTTAAAAAGAACACATAAAGGTTAACAATTGTTTGCATGAGAAGAAAAAGAGCCAAACTCTATACAGTTTTTTTTTAGTTTTTAAGAAAACTTGAATTGTTGCAATGTGTTTAAAAGATCGATATTTATCATCTTCTGGAAAACTTTTATAAATAAACAATATCATTTATAACATCCCCCTGTTTCTTCAATTTATTTTTCAAAAAATTGTTTATCTTCATAACTTAAAAACTATTCTCATGGAGCTCGGTCGTTCTTCTTCTTGTGTACTCAATGATATTGCTTGACAGAATAATCAATAAAAAGCCGATAATATTTCGATACTGATAAATTCATAGATATTCTATTCAATTCATATCATAAAAAAAGACAAAAGAATTGTTCAAAAATTATAACAAACAATAATTAATATCAATCTAAAATGAAAAATACTAATAGTAACTGACGTTACTCGGCGTGCTACAGACAAGTTGGACGACAAATGATCAGACATTTCGACAACAACAATTTTGCTTCATTGCAGTATGCATAGTCTCACCGTTCAGACCCTTTGTTACGCGCTACTATTGACAAGGGGTGTACATCTGCAAACGACCACCCCCGGGCCTGGAGAAGGATTCCTTCCAGAATATAACTCGCGCGCAAAAATTATAAAAATTACTGTTGGGAAAAACTTCGGTACCCTATCCCCTCAATTTATTGTGGGTCCGCCGCTGAATACCGTATGGCATCAAACTTGCTTTGTAGCACGCTTGATTAGACCTATAAAAAATGAAATCTGTTCGAACACTATCTATTAGGGAATTAGGCGAAGTAAAATTGGTTCCTAGTTTCTCATATGGCTATTTTGAAAACGAGGAGAAGGGGTTTCCATGTTATTCGATATTTGATTGTTTAACATACAAATGCTATTTGGTCAATCGCAATATATTTTTTTCTTTCTAATTATAGTTTCGTATATAGCATCTCAGGGGGTCAAAACAAAGTGAAACTAGTCTATATCAAAGTTTATTACTTCAATGTCTAAGATTCTTCTACATTTATCAACTAATAAGAAAAAAAGGAGGCCGGTCGGAAAAGGGGCGGAGGAGGGGACGAGAAACTAGGAATTGATTTTATTTGGCCGTATATATAGAGCAATGCTTACCTTTATTGAAAAATGATCGATTAAGAAACCTGTCAGGAAATGGCCGAGGAAATTGCAAATATTAGCTATGGAACCAATGCCAGCAAGAAATATATCGTCTTGGATAAACCCTATGCCAAATGCCTGCAATGAAAACAAATTAATGAGTATGTAATGAGACAAACCGAAAGCTTCAGTTTCTTGTATCGATGCCATGGTAGTTCCAATGAGACGTAATCGAGACGTAATCAAGGCGTCATTTCTATTGCGTCATTACCTGCGTCATTACCTGCGCCAATCGAGCCCGTGAAGACAATATTAGCCATATGCCAGGTTTTTTTTCTTTCTTGTAAAGAAAGATTTTATTCAATCATTCTTGAACAAGAACAAAACAATTGATTTGAACAAATTACATTTTGTAACATATCGGTAAAAAACAAAATTGTTATATCAGTTGTACATGTCTCCATTTAACTAGTAATACAACAGATTTATTGCGTTTCATAGAAATAACCCGCTCAACTTCAGAAAAACGTTTAATCATCTTCTTAAAAGAGTTTAAAGATAGCCGTTCCTTTTGCATTTAGAAGAGAATATATAGTGTAAAATTAAAGTTAGATTGCTTACCATCTGGGAAACCAAAAGAAAACGAATTTTTAGTCAAAAGGACTTCATTGTTCAGAATAGAGCTTTGGAAGTCTGGAATGAATTGGTACGTAACAGGGCATTCCCAAAACAAGTGTGAAATACTTTCAACAGAGGATATGCAAAATGTACATAAATTAGAATTAGCTAAGCCTATACTGTGAAGATATTAGTTGACCCCTAGCATTCGATGTAATATTCTGAACTGAAAATAATGAAGTTTTGTAGAAAGGCAACATTTCAAAGGAATATTGTAAAGTTTCTTTCAGTCTTGAATATCAGTTAAAATTGTAGCCCATTTCATTTCCGAAATAGGAACTTTAAGGATCTTTCTACAGAAATTCGATGAACATATTTGCATACTCTGAAAACCTTAAAGTTATGCAATAATTCTTCTTGGGTGTCTTGCTTTCAGCTTGGTGCTGTAGAATACCCTTTTTCCATTCTTTTGAAAGTGCAGATATCAATGAGTAGTAGTCAAGAAAATGACATTGAACTTTATATTTGCATATAGATGTCATATAGGCCTATGAATAAAAATTACCATCATCTAACACATGTCTGATATGAGTGATTCCAATATCTATCCAATTGCGCTTAAATACAACATTACCATCTATTTTAATTAGAGAGTTATTCCACATTTGATCTTGAATGTTTACATCAAGAAATTTAGGTCAATATGTCAATATTCAATGTCAATACACTCCAAGCAAGTAAAATTTCACGTATAAAGTGGTTCTTTACATTAGATATCTTGGGGTCATTAAACTTTAGATTGCACAACCAGAACAAATCTCCCCCGAGATGTTTCGAATAGTATTCAAAAAAGCATTTCCATTTATCTGTATTTTCTACATCAATCAATCGCTTTACCCATGCAATGTTCAATACTTTAATAACTGAAGGCAGATGTGACATTTTCAATCCACCTTGATTATAATCTCCGATAATTGTATGACGGTTAATCTTATCTGGCTTTCCACTCCATATAAAGGAGTACATTATAGAATCAATTTCTTGCAAAAATTCTTCTGGCGGCTTTGGCAGAACAAATAAAGGATATATTAATTGAGAAAGGCCCTGCGACTTTAAAGGGATACGCCACCAGGCGGCTGTGGGGAAAGTCAGGATTGCGTAAGCCCCATTCACTCGTACACAAAGTTTGTGCGTCGAACGCGTCCGTCGGACTGCTGGGATTACATTTCGGACTGCACGAAGCCGACCGAATATCGCACGAAAGATCGAGCTCAGGCGGAGCGTGCATGTTACGCGGCGACCAGTCTGTCCGAAGTTTGTACCCCGCGGGGCACGGTGCCCTCTCGCGGCATTAAAACGTCCACAATCTGAGGTTGAGTATCCCTTTAAGTCTGGCTCCACTCACTGCCTGTACACGGAAGGTTCACCAATGCAATTTTTATCAAAGAATTACCCATATCAGATGGTTATTTCTGTCTAGGAATGAGATCACTTTCATCTGTAAGATCATTGTTCTTTTAGTTAATCCAGCGATTTTTGCTAAAGATCGTAGAGACAATCACGAAACACAACAGGAATCAATTTTGCAATTTTGAGGACGTCTGTCAAGATTATTATTACGTTCTAACTTTACCAATCAGTTATATCGGGAGGAGAGACCTAAGGATTATAGTGATTCGGTGCGCTTTTCCCTCCCAGGCACATGTGACGCCAAATACTTAATAATAATAATTAGTAATAATAATCACAAAATAAAAACATTAAAAGGAAATGCATCTGACCTTATAGCTGCCAATAAATGCCACTCCAGTTAAGACACATGCCGCATTCATCACAAGATACTGCCACATATAAGGACGTCCCTCTGTTTGACTAACACCAAGAGAGAGACCAGACCACCGTGGATCGTGGCTGCTTTCTCGTCCCTCTCCGGTGACCACGCCCTGGTGATGCTCGTTGGTAGGGGTGCCGTTGCGACCCCCTCTTTCCGATATACTGGCGTCGCGGCTCATGCTGGTTTCTAGCCTCTCTCCGGTGACCACGCCCTGGTGATGCTCTTTGATAGGTGTGCCGTTGCGACTCACTCTTCCCTTTGCACTAGCGTCGGTGGTTAATAGAGGGGTATTTCTTGCACAGTGATCTTGCATATCTGTGACTATGGATATCATTTTCATGTCAGGCGATGATTCCTTCTCGATTGAATCATCCTTATCGTCACCAATTGCCGATGACCTTTTTTCTTCGTTGTGTAAAAGAGTTTGCATCTGTCATAAAAAAGAAAATGTTTCCATACACACAAAATGATTTAGTTATGGCGAGGAGCATTCCCTTTGTATTGAACGAGGATCAGATTTAGGACAATACAAAACTGTTCTGATGATAAGCCCTTTTTCTTCTTTTGTATTTGTCACAGCCCCCCCCCCCCCCCCCCCCCCGGGTCCGCGGTCCCTGAAAAGGGCATTGCTTCGACCAAGAAATTATAATTTACTATTGCAATGACCAGCAAAATTGGAACATTTTCGTTTGCAGTAGCGTATAGCGTAGATCTCGAAAGTGAGAGGTCTCCGGCATCAATAGGGGGGGGGGGGAGGGGGAGTACTGTCTTACTCGGTGAAATGCAAATTGACAAGGCTAGGGGAAGGGTACGGGAAGGGGTCCTTTCCCCCCTTTCGTCCTTTTTCTTTTCTTCCTTTCCTTATAATTATTCTCTCTTTCTCTCTTTTTTTCACCATTCGGTTAAAGGGGTGGGGGCACATGCCCCCATGCATCCCCTGAGGCCCTGTCACGTTTCTACGAGGGCAGGGGGCACTTGAAGGGGCACAAAAACGCAAAAGAGGGGGGAAAATGAGAGGAGAAAATGAAGACAAACTATGATCATGAAGGGTTATATGCCCCAAATCTGCAAGGTTTAGAAATATTTTTCAGGTTTAAAATGCAAAAAATGTCCTAAAGCTCGGTCGATTTTCTTCCTCGCATTATGTTGCTCCAGGATCTTGTAATTTTGCGCCCCAGCCAGCATAGCGTTTTCATAGGGTTCAGAATTTGAAAATTTAAATGTAATTCTCGCTCCTTTGCTCGTTATCAAGTAAATTTCATCAGCCTCTTGTTAAATATTGCACCCCAATGTAGGATAAATTGTATTAAATATCATTTGAAAAGTTCAACATTGAAGAAAAAAATGCTCAACTTTCGGTTGCCTTGCTAAATTCCTTGACTATTTATCAAGGGTTTTCGTTAATTTTGCGCCCCATTTAAGAAGGAAGTGAATAGAAAAATGTTTATCAATGTTCAAACTTCGAATTTATTCGTTGAAAACAATATTATCCCTAGATACGCCACTGTTCATTTGTATGAACGCAGATCAGATTTAGATTTAAGACAAAACTGTCAAACAGACAATTATGATATATCTTTGTTATGAGATATTTAAAAAAAAAACCCAGAAACATTAAGCATATCTGTCACTAGGTGGATTAAAATGCGAACAGGAACATACATTAGGGGGAAGGTGTGGGCGGGGTCGTAAAGTCTTCCTTTCGTGTTCCCTATTCCCCCCCCCCCCCCCCCCCCTCTCTCTCTCTCTCTCTCATTTATCGCTATTTGATTTTTGTGGCAGCGGTTCGTGCCCCATACCCCATCTAGCTACGCCACTGACCAAGACCCTCTATGGCTCACCTCTGTATCATCAGTTGGGTCATAGTGCAGCATCATACCGGTTATCTGCACAATTACGGCTATTCCGGCTTGTAAGAGGAAGATACCTGGTGTTCGGTTTAGAACCGAGTCCTGTGTGTAATATCTACACAGTATAAAAAAGTAAGAACATGAAAATATAAGTGACAATGCAATATTTTCTACACTATGCTAGGATTAAACAAAACGACGTGGATTTTTGATGTCATTATGCAAACTGTATATCTACACATAATGGAGTTTGCATTCCTAAGTTGTTTTGTTTGTTTGTTGGTGTGTTTTTCTTGTTCATTCCTATGTTTGATTTTGTGGCAGAAGTGGGATTTGAATAATACGAAAATAGTCATGTTGTTACTTATTATGGCGGTACACGTATTTTTTGTGACTCATACATTGGAAACAAACAAAATAATAAACAAAACCGTTTGATTCTCTGAAACTGTACAATGTACAGCTTTCCCCATCACGAAAAACGCTAAAAAATCATTCATAAAAGTTGTCTTCATCTACGGGACTTACTTACCCACTTTGTTGCGAACTTAAATCAGGCCCAAAATAGTATTAACCATGATTGTTTTTTCATTTATTTTCAACTCTGTTGTATATTATTTTTTACATAATTTGAATGTATTGTTTCTATGGACTTTTGACCAAGTGCCCCCTGTGATAGCCATTCTACAACTGAAGAGGCAACCCTAAATGAATAAATAAAACTGAAAATAAGAAATGTATGAAATAGAAAGTGAACGTTCACAGGACAACCCATGTAGACCGAATTATTCATTGCCAATTTACTTAACTTAGGAATGACCATAAGATGGCGCTGTTCAAATTCTACCAGTTTTAAGGCAACTTTCATATAGATATTGTAATCAATCAATTCTCAAAATGCTTGACAAAACAAATATCATTGACCCTTACATTGGTACATCCAGTGGCGTAGCGAGGGTCCAGACATTGAGGGGGCAACGGCATAATGGGGGGGGGGGGGGGGGGGGGGCGTCACCGGTCTTACTGCGTTGAAACGTAAATAATGAACAAGGTCAAATAGGGGAGTATGTAGTAAGAGGTCGTAGCGTTTCATGTACTGCTCACGTTACTTTTTCTCGCCTATTTAATTTTTCTCTTTTCCTTTTTCCTTCTGTTTCGCCCCGCCATTGTATTATGGGTACTTGCCCCCTCTGCCCCTGTAGCTACAACACGATGTACATCAAATAAGTACATTGACATCTTACATTTCTTTTCTTTCTCCTACAATCTCCACATCGTTGGGGACGAGGTTGTGGGGATTGATAAAGAGAGTCTGGATGAAGTTGAAGACGACACCACCCATTCCAACGAAACCAAGGAGGACACCAGCAACCAAGCCACGCCTCCTCGGAAACCACTGTAAAGCAACGTGGCAAACAAGGCATAAAATGAATATCGTAGTTGTTACTAATTCTGTTCGGCAAATCACATTGTAAAATCTGCTGATTGGGGGATTAGGTTCTTCGACGGTTAGATCATTATTTCGGAATACGTACCTACGTTCCCGTCTTTTTTAATACGGATGGATCATCCATCTGAATGAAAGAGATTAAATGATTAAAGATTAAAATTTCTACATTATGTTCTTTCCTTATGTATTTCTTTGTTTTTCCTTTAATCTATCCTCTTCTCTTTCTTTATGTATTTCTTTGTTTTCCCTTTAATCTATCCTCTTTTCTTTCCTTATGTATTTCTTTGTTTTTCCTTTAATCTATCCTCTTCTCTTTATGTATTACTTTGTTTTTCCCTTTCTATATCCTGTTATTTCCTTATGTTGTTCTTTGTTTTAAATTCTTTATATTATCTTCTCTTTCCTTATGTATTTCTTTTTTTCTTTAATCTATCCTCTTCTCTTACTTTATTTCTTTGTTTTCCATTTTTTATATCATTTTCTCTATTATTATTATTTTCTCTCAGTTATTTTTCTTTGTTTTTGTCTTTCCTTATATTTCTTTATTTTCTCCTTTTCTCTTTATCATGTGTGATTTGACTTTTCTTTAATCCATCCTCTTTTCTCTCCTCATATTTGTTTGAAGTACTGTAGTCTGCCTTCAGAAAAATGTCAAATTATAATTATCACCAAAAAAAAAATACATTACAACTGCTATATGCCCGGCCTTTTTTTTTTTTTGATATTTCAAAAATATATTTACAGCATTAATTATCAAAAGGAAAGGGTCTACTTAAAGGCAGGAGAAGTCTCTCATCAACGAATTTGATAGTCCTACCATTATACCAGATACATGAAAGAGTAGCAATTTCGTATCTACTTTTGCAGAATTACCATACGTTGTATGATGTTACGAATTGATAAAGCAAATAAACATTGAAATCTTTAAATTGGCAACACACTGCAACGTGAAAATCAATGCTTTCATATCCAAATAAGCATTTTTTAAAGGCATTCTACGTTATTACTTGTCTGTTTTCTTTACAGACACATATTTTTGTTTAAAGTGTATCAATTATATGGTTATTAAAGGAAAACAAATGTTGCCAATTTGGAGATGTAAAGCTGCATAATTTAGGGTCAACCATGGGTCGACTATACCTTGAAACCAGAGATGACAGTAGGAACATATGCACAGCCTGATGAAAAACCAAAGAGGCATCCATAGGTACAAAGGAAGAGATAGAAGGAGACGTTGATAGTCCAAAAAGACGAAACCACTCCAAACCTGTTAACAAAAATATATTTGATAAATGATAATGATGATGATAATGATAATAGTAATAATGATAATGATGATAATAATGATAATGATAATAATAATGACAATATTGATAACAACCATAATGAAAATGAAAATAACAATATTACTACTATTACTACTATACTACTACTACTACTAATAATAATAATAATAGTCATCATAATAATGATGATAATCAGTAAAAATAACAATAATGATAATAGTAATAATAATAATAATAATATTAATGATAATAATATATTAATCTATTCTTCGATGGTACATATCATATATTTACCAACGTCTCTCTGCGCTTCCTAAAACTTTGGGTTATTATCCAGGTTCTGGTAAAGCTGCCCTGATTCAAGGAATTTCTCCCTACTTGTCTAGGTCGAGAGTGGCAAAAGTTTAAATGTCTTCCCAAAGTATGTAAGGGATTCGAACCCTGTACGTTTGTGATCATTAGTCCACAATACTTCACTTCTTTTCTTTCTGTTTTGTTTCGCATTTCAAGAAATTTAAGGGAAGGCCAAGGTATTTAAATTTGTCCATTAAACATTACATCAAAGATATATTGTATCACCATCGGTCATGCTCATAAAGAAGATTGATTAGAGAATCCATGCCAAGTATACCGTAGACTTGGGTGAATATGAATAATTATCCCTATAGGAAGAATTATGTTGAATAGGAACAAAAATTTGAAAAGTTTATTTGAGATTTTTTTTTGTTCATTCATCATGAATAACAACATGATCAGGTTCGGTATCATTCATATGAAAAGAAAGAGAAAATACTCCAACTGCTTTTCATTTTTTTCACCATTCACTACGATACCCCTATCCACCCTATTTTACTGTACATAATATCATTACTAGCAAGCATCGGGTATTAACTAGCTAAAAAATAATTTGTCTACAGCTGGAATGTATAAAATAAACCTCAAAAATGGGTTAACGGTTAAGGAGTATGAAGAAATTAAGGAATAACATAAAACCCCATGAAAAAAAAATGGGTGCAAGGAACCTATAAATTTGGAATTCAATAGACCTGTTTACTAAGTGTTCAAATTTTATGCATACTTTTGAAACAAAGGTTGTTCTTGACAACCTGAAAGCTTGCCAGAGGCTTGTCAGAGGCTTGTCAGACATAGCAACAAGTAATACATGCAAACTGGATTCCAAGTATTGTAGTTCATTCATTAATAACAGGTTAATGGAATACCTCGTTACTAGGTCCTCAGGAAAGAAACATCCATAAATTTGAATTACAATAGTAAACAGGTCTATTCCATGCGGGCACTGTTCTATTCGAGCGCGTATGGGTGCGTCGACTATTCTACACAAAAGTCGATTTTATGTTTAAAATACATTATAGCGACGTTGAATCCCCCACATACAGAGCAATATATTATTGGGGATTGTTTTTTTTAATATACCTGTATATATCTATGTATGATAACATGATCTTCTTTAATACAGTATATATCTATATATAGTCTATAATCTATATATAGATTTCACAGATCAATTATTGTACCGGTGAGGGGAGAAAAAATAGCTGTCAAGTAGACCATAAAATACAGGTGGCCCGACATTATTTTGCCCCGGCTACAATATTATTGCTCAGGGCTTTAATTCCGTCAAAAATATAAAAATAAATAGTTAGGGTTATGGTTGCGATTGGGTTTTAAGGTCAGCTATACGGGTTAGGACTGGGGTTATAGATAAATTATTTGGTCCAGGGTTGTAGGGATTCGGTTAGTATAGGTTATATTTGACCGGAGATTGAATGTCGCCGGATCGGTGCTCCGACATTTGCTCCGGCGACAATTTATCCGGGCTTTATGTTGTCAAAGATAGAGGGTTATAGGATAGGTTTATGGATAGGGGAAGGGTTAGGTAGAGCGTTTGGTCTAGCAGGGTTGACTTTGGGAATCAGGTCAGTATAGGAAATTTACCGCGGAGCAATTGTCGCCAGAGCATGTTGTTGTTGTTGTTATTATTATTATTATTATTATTATTATTATTATTATTATTATTATTATTATTATTATTATTATTATTATTATTATTATTATTATTATCATTTAACAAAATATGCATGTTCAACTCAAGAGAAAGAAGTAGAAAAATAGGGAAACAGAGTCATTAAAGAAATAAACTCTAGAAGGATCTAGAAACAAGCGGAAAGAGAAGGGAGCAATAAAAACGAAAGGAAGAGCGAAAGAGATTGAAATAGAGGAAGGCGAAAAGGGAAGAATCTTTTGAGACTCTTGCAGAATACATCATGAAATAACACAATCTAAAAACTAAAGTGTTAAATCACCATTTTAAAGGGCCGAGGAGTGACCACCCACCGTAAAATGGCAGATTCTCTCTTTTAACAATCTGGATTCAGCCTTTTAGCGTTGCATCCAGCGGATTAAGACTGTTAATCTACCATTTTGAAAAAGTGGTCACTCCTCGGCCCTTTAAAATGGTGCTTTAACACTTTGGTTTTTAAAGTGCATATAATACATCATTATAAAATACAAAAATACTTAATCTTTTGGTAATTAATGAAAATGAAATGTGTCGTACAATCGTCATGTAGATTAAAAATTAAAATAAAAATCATTTACCAGCCAATGAGACAACCGCAAAGAATAGTTTTTCTTACTCCGTGTTTTTTCTCCATCCATGTTCCCACCGCAATGCCTAAACTGTTCATCGCAAAGAGCACATTCGTACACACGATGACAATCTATGACGTAATAATAGAATATGAATAACAACAAACAATAACAATCTGTGACGTAATAATAGAACATGACTTACAACCATACAACTCACGATGGCAGTCAGTGACGGAATAATAGAACATTAATATCCTTCCAGCCTAACACACGATGACAATTTGTGAATTAATAATAGAACATCAATCATACTTCCAACCTTACCGTTCATTATCTGCATGTATTTAATTGAAAGTTATAATGTCTCATGTACTACAAGTATGCATTATAATGGAAGATATTTTGTTAGTTGTTTACAAGTGCTTTGATTGCCATCTTATTGTGTTTTAAAACCATGTACTATATATGTTTTCTTTCTCACACTCCAAAATGGGTCGATAAAAATAAAGTTCAGGTTTCAAGGTTTAACATACGATGAAAATCTGACAATATTAGAACTTGAATTCACTTCCAACTACGTAACAACGACAATTTTTGCTGATCAAAAATGGTAAATGCTTCATATTTGCCCAGCCCTCTAACAATGTCTCTGTGAAGAAAAAAACAACAAACATACATTAATTTGTTTTTATTATTATTGCTTTTCTTTTGTTATTTTTTTTCCTTACCGATATCCCCACCAAATAAGGAGGGTTTTTCTGGTATATAGGCTTGGTGGGGCAAAGGGTTAAAAGCCCCCCCCCCCCCCCTGTTTTTCATATGTGCCGGTGTCAGGGCACATAATGGCTATCTTGGCGGATTTGGTGCCCGTCACCAATCCGCTATAGGCGGATTTAATTTGGTGCTCATGACTATATATAAATACGTCGCCATCACTTGCTACGGGACCAGACTCCATATAATTATGGTAATTCATATAGGATTATCATCATTACAATGACTTATTTTTGCTTAATTGTAAGTCTGAAATAATTTTACCATCATGTACATTTTCTTAATTTTGATATTTCTTAGCAGTATACTGAATTGATATGTTTTCTAGATTAACGGTTTATTGATAATTTCCTCTTTTTTTCAAGTAGCATGGTACATGTATGTATAATACACAGATTGAATAACTCCTAGCGAATATGCCCGTTGCTCACGTTGTTTGTTTGTTTTGAAATACAATCTGGGAATGACATCATACAAAAAATTGAATGCTTAATTGACAGTGCAAATTTACAGTGCAAACATTAATTGCATTGAATTACTGGTGCATTACCTTGGCTAATTAGCGTAGGTCTATATCAACGGAATGGAAATAAAATCTCGTGTGCAATGTGCATTGCATTTTACCTGGTACGTCAAATCACTCTCTCTCCCGTGTCTACGTACATAGGACACGATGTACGGGGTCATGTTCCCTACACGGAAAGAAAGAAAGTTCAGAGTTCAAAATTT
Source organism: Heliocidaris erythrogramma (assembly GCA_025617745.1). Lineage (NCBI taxonomy): Eukaryota > Metazoa > Echinodermata > Echinoidea > Camarodonta > Echinometridae > Heliocidaris > Heliocidaris erythrogramma. The sequence goes on along the minus strand of CM046871.1, from coordinate 13,400,410 downwards.
ATTGATTTTCCACATATACTGTCTTTTATGATTTTCGTAACAGTACAAGACCACAATTAAGAGCAAGAACATAACAATTATTAGAGAGAGAGAGAGACACCAATATGACATAATTCAATAAACCTGGGTATGATTTACATTAATAAAACAATTGGTGTAAACATTGTAAAGGAAAACATGAGCCTGACGTAAGAAAAAAAGTGATAAAGAAATAAAGAGCAGCTATAAAAAAAAATACATCTGAACCCTTTTGCAAAAAACCCATACAAAAACGTTTAAAAGCTCGTTATGTTGAAGACAGTTTCATCGCCCACATGATTAGACGAGCTCATGAAAGAAAGAAATAAACCGGGGAAATAAATAAAGTGATGAATAAAGAGAAGCGAAGCTATATAAAAATTTATGACGACCAGATCTTTGTTTCCGAGATTCAGCGCTCATGTCGACCAAGAAATGTACACATGCAATGACTCGATACATTGCTTCGCCAGAACTGACAGTAAATTACGGTTTTTTATTTTTTGGCATTATCTTTTCCAAAATCGATGAGTTAAATTCATTGTATTTCATGGACATATTGGTGTCGGTATTTGAAAATCAAATGCCGATTTTGAGTGACTGTTTGTGACTTTTATGCAGTGCCAGTGGTGTTTTAAAGTGTTGAGGTGTATGACCGTACGAGTGTGTACACATAAAGTATAGAAAAGTCGAGATGTGTGGACGAGACCAACGCCGAGACCGAAAAACCATAATTAAAGGACAATTAACCCCACGTGATATTCTAGATGCACCTATTGTCTGCTACGTCTTTCCATGGAGGCTGCCATTTTGTGCATGACACGGATCATTAGGTACCATATGCATTGATAATAGCCTACCTTTACAACAGATACGTCGCTTTGTTCTGATTGTATTACGATTGTTATTGGCCATGGGCCTAGATAATTGACGACCCATGAGTTCTAATAGCCATCCTGTAAAGCAGATTCCTCGCTTTGTTTTGGTATTGTTACGATTGTCTCCGTCCTTGACGTCAATTCTCCGTCCTTGACGTATATTTTTTATGAAGTATATTTTTTATGAACAAATTAAGACCTTTTAAAAAATATATAAAACTAAACTTACATTTCAGAATATGTGACTTTATCTAATATATATTTGTCCTCTAAAAATCAATTACAAGTTAACGATGAAGGAAATTTTACTTGGGATGAAAAATATGTTCGTGTACACATAAAGTAATGGCAGCCCCCTTATTATTGCTAGCAGACGATAACTTGGCTGGAAAATAGTGATTTATATCTATATCCTGTGTTTTTACATGAAATTGCATGTATCAAATAAGAGGCATATACTACACCATTCAAAATAAGCTAATTCATACGCTGAGGTTAATTTCCCTTTAACATGAAAGGCCAAGATTTTGTCAATTATTGGTTGATTCGGAGTCGATTTTGCGATGTACCTGAGGTATTAAGGAACACCGAAGAGTCATGCCCAAATTCGACTACATACTGAGAACTGGTAAAACTCACCAAAGGCATATATAGTCCCGCATGCCAAGTTGATGAGTACTCCACCAAATATACTTGCCCAGCCTCGCCAGGAAGACCTTATCGAGGACATCGCTGTTCACACTAAAGAATTAGTAGACTTGCAAGATCGGGAAAGGGTTACAATTATCCGATATTATCCGATATTATCCGATATTCTTTCTGAAAAGACAGGATACTTATTTCCATGTAGTCAGAATGATCTTTGCCATTTCGGCGTCTTATCACTGATTACAACTAGCAGTAGAGATCCGTGTGTTTTATGCACTGATTGTGCATAGAACGGTGGATGATTGGAAGCGCTGAGGCGAGACCATAATTTTGAAAGGGAGAGTCATTCACAAAAGAGTAGCGGGCAGTCTTACAAAGAATAAATCCACTGCTTGAAAAGAATCCTTTGTCTATGTGCGGTTAGCCTTTAACCATAGCGACAACCAGGGGTGTCGTTCCGTGTTCATGATTGGGGGGGGGGGGGGGGGGGGGGGGGGGGGGGGTGACCGGCCGGCGAGGGAAGTGAAGTCAGTGGCATATCTAGACATTATGGGGCCAGGGGCAAACAATGAAATTACCCCCCCCCCCCCCCGCGTGTCTAAACTTACCTACGTTATTGTACAAGCGAGGGAGCACAGCGACCGAGCGATAAAATGTTATAACCGTAAACAACGCAATTTCTTGTGCATTTAACCCAGGAAATTTTGCAATTGACCACCGCAATTGAGCGGTAGAGAAGCTCAAATTGTATACATTGATAAACGGTTTTCTGTTCACTCACTTCTATATCAAAAACCCTAGCCTATATAGGCTTGAGAAAGAGTCGATAAAATCAGCAAGGCTACCTGAATTTGAGATTCCTTTCAAAAGTTGAACCTTTGCAAATGCTGTTTTATACACTTTATCCTATATTGGGGGCGCAAAATATAGCAGGAGTCATATGAAACTTACATGATATAGCGAGCAAAGCAATTACATCTTTCTTTTTTCAAATTCTGAACCCTATTTAAGAACTGGGCAGTGGCGTATCTAGGGATTATGGCGCCCGGGGCAAACAATTAAGTTGCGCCCCAACCCCCGAGTCCCCAAAGTTATTTAAGTTATTGTACAGGCGAGGGAGCAAGGCGACCGAGCGGCAATTTTTCCATTTTTAACCCTAAAAAACGTAATTCCCTGTGCATTTTACAATTGACTACTGCTATTGAGCAATCGAGAAGTTCGAATTTTGTACATTGATAGACGGTTTTCTAATCACTCACTTCTAAAACTGGGGGCAAAATTAACGAAAACCCTTGAGAAGTAGTCGAGAAATTCAGCAAGGCGACCGAAAGTTGGGTTGTCATTCAAATGTTGAACCTTTGCAAATGCTTTTTTATACACTTATATATTGCGGGCGCAATATTTCTAGCAAGATTCAGATGAAACTTATTATATGATAGCGAGCAGAACAACGACAATTACATTTTTATTTTTCAAATTTTGAACCCTTTAAGCTGTTTGAGAACTGTATATGGGGGCGCAAAATTACGAGATCCTTAACGCTAATAATTAGGCAAGGGAGCAAAGCAACTGAGCTTTTGAATATTTTTGCATTCCAACCCTCAAAAACTGTATTTCTAATGCATTAACCGTTTGGATTTGGGGGGGGGGGAGGGGGACGCATAATCCGTAAGGCATTATGATTTTTCTTCATTTACCCCGTTTCCTTTCTCTTTTGCGTTTTTTGCGCCCCCTCCAAGTGCGGCCCGGGGCACGTACCGCCCCCCCCCCCCCGCCAGTGATACTGGAGGCGCAAAATTACGAGATCCTGAAAGAAAATAATTGTACGTGTCTGCAAAGTGACCGAGCTTTGGAAAATTTTTGCGCATTTCAGGCCTTCAAAATCTATACATTTGGGACGCATAATCCGTAAGGATTAAAGTTTTTCTTCATTTCCCCCTTATTTTCTTTCTCTCCTGTGCTTTTTTTCGCCCCCTCCCAGTGGCGCCCTGCCCCCTAGATACACCACTGAGTGAAGCGACCGAGCCGGGGTGTGGGCGGGGGGGGGGGGGGGGTGTGGGAGGGGGTATCCCCCTCCCACACCAGGGACTTTTTCAAAAATATATCTATTAAGCTTGCATTTTAGAGCATCCCAAAATGGTTTTTAATGAAAAGAAGGAATGCATGAATCTACGCCAATGGACGGAACCCCTTAATTGAAAATAACAATGCGAGCGAACAAATTTTCTTCGATATTTTCGCATTGAAATTACGGCATTTCTTATTTCCTTAATTCTAATCATTAAATAATGTTAAGGTATTTAAAAATCAAACATAATGAGTTTGGATAATCATAATTTTTAAGGTAATGTATAACAATTCTTGTTTATTTTATCCAAAATATTGGGGATGATAATACAGGCCATCCCCCACCTCTGCAGGTTCTGGTCCATTTTGTAGGGGGCCGGGCTCGACCTTATCATGAGTGCTTTTACATATTCCCCATACCTTTGCTAGACTCCTACTCAAAATGTGCACCCCACTGCGGAGCGCAACTGAACATGTGCACACCCTACCCCCCCCCCCCCCCCCCCATTCCCTTATCCAACGCTGCCGTCACGGCCGGTCCCCTCTTTTCAAATAATTTTTTTAGGAATGGCTCGAAATTTCTTTGGTGGGGCATTATCGTCAGCGCATTTGCACTAAGCATTTCAGACACTGCGTTTAGGCTGAGATTTTTTGGGGAAATAGGTTGCACTGCGACTTAATTTTCCACAAGCCAGGACCGGCCCGGGTTTCGCACGTGCTTGACCCTTCAAATGTCAATGCCCCCTCCCCTCTCTCTTATCTTTCTCTTTCTTTCTGTCTTTCTTTTCCTCCTTATCTTTTTTCCTTATTTTCTTTCCCCTTTCCCCTCAAATGTCAATGCCCCCTATCTCTTATCTTTCTCTTTCTTTCTTTCTTCCTTTTCCTCCTTATCTTTTTTCCTTATTTTCTTTCCACTTTTTCTCCTTCTTTCCTTCCTCTTTCTTCTTCTTCTTTTTCTTTCCCCTCTTTTCGTGCTCGTCTTTATTTTCGCCGCCAATAGATGGGGGGAAAGGGGGGGGGGGGGGGGGGTGCCGCGGCCGATTCGGCCCCCTGGATCCGCTAGTGGTTAGGGTTTAGAGTTTAGGGTTATTGGCGATAATGCGGACGTAGCAGTAGCAGCAGGTAGGCCGGTGCGATCGGCGGCGTGTGGCGAATTGACGGGACTGGGCGGCGGTGAAATGCGGAAGTGGTACTCTTGCGTGGGCGGAGGTTATGGCCGGAAGTCCTGGTGTGTGTCGTTAATATATATATATCCCAAAAGAATTGAGGTGGAGGGGGATGGCCTGTATTATTATGTTTCATTAACTTAAAATTAATGATTATGCAAACTCATTATGTTTGGTCTTAAAAGACTATCACATTAGATTAGAAGTAAGGAAACAAAAAAATCCATAATTTCAGTGCGAAAATATCGAATAAATTTCGTTCGCTCGCATTATTCCTTCCATCATGTCCATTGACGGAGATCCGGGCATGCCTGTTTTCATTGAAAACCATTTTGGGATGCTCTAAAATGCAAGTTTTATAAACAGATTTTTGAAAAAGTCCCTGGTGTGGGAGGGTGATACCCCCACACCCTCCCCGGCTCGATCGCTTCGCTCAGTAGCTTATCTTGGGGGCAGGGGGCACGTACCCAGGCGGCACTGGGAGGGGACGCAAAAAAAAAAAGGAAAGGAGAGAAAAAAAGGGGGAAATGAAGAAAAATCTTAATCCTTACAGATTATGCCCCATAAATCTAGTTTTTGAAGGTCTGAAATGCGAAAATTTTCCAAAGCTCAGTCGCTTTGCTCCCTTGCACAATTATTTTCTTTCACGATATATCGTATATAGTTCTTAAATAGCTTAAAATAAAGATGTAATTGCTTTGCTCGCTATATCATGTAAGTTTAATATGACTCCTGCTAAATATTGCGCCCCAATATAGGGTAAAGTGTATAAAACAGCATTTGCAAAGTTTTAACATTTGAAAGAAATCTCAACTTCAGGTAGCCTTGCTGAATTTCTCGACTCTTTCTCAAGCCTATAGGCTAGGGTGGTTAGTTTTGCTCCGGATTATAGAAGTGAGTAAATAGAAAACCGTTTATCAACGTATACATTTTGAGGTTCTCTACCGCTCAATTGCGGTGGTCATAAATTTCCAGCTTGGTGGCTCTGCTCGATCCCTCGGTTCATCAGGCACTTGTACAATAACGTAGATAAGTTTGGGCACTCGGGGGGGGGGGGGGGGGGGCTAACTTCATTGTTTGGCGCCATAATCCCTAGATACGCCACTGACTTCGCTGCCTCGCCGGTCGGTCATCCCCCCCCCCCCCCCCACCCAATCAGGAACACGGATCGACACCCCTGGGCGGGTGCTTAGCGGAAGCGTGCCTGGTTGGGTTGGTGGTAACGGGCGGAGGTGTGGGTTGTAGTGGAGTGGCATCAGTGGTGGGAAGAACTGGGCGGCGTGGAGTAGTCTCGTGGAGAACATGAAACCAGATGTTATTGATGTGAAGTCCTGTGTCCTGATGTAAGGTGTTGTTTCGATGAATCTCGATGGCTTCCCTAATTCTTCTGGCGTTCCAATATCGAATGGTTGTGATGAGTTGGCTATGGTCCCAGTTGATGCGGTCATCGTGCGTGAAACACGCCCAACGGGCGTGTTTCACGCACGATGGCTGATATGTCCCAGTCGCTGAGTCGTTGGCAGTTCCTGTGTTCCTTGAGTCTGGCGTAGATGTTTCTCCTATGTATACTTTGCAGCACTCGCATGATATCCTATATACGCCTGGTTGTTTGTTGGGTGGGCTCTTGTCCTTGTGAAAGTGTAGAACATGGGTGTCGATCCCGGGGGATGGGTGTATATATTCTTTCAGGATCTCGTAATTTTGCACCCCCAGTATCAGTGGCGTAACTAGGGGGCAAGGGGGCACATTGATTAGTCCCGGGCCGCACTTGGAGGGGGCGCAAAAAACGCACAAGAGCGAAAGGAAAAAGGGGGTAAATGAAGAAAAATCATAATTCTTACGGAATATGCCCCCCAATCCGAACGGTTAATGCATTAGAAATACAGTTTTTGACGGTTGGAAATGCAAATATTTTCAAAAGCCCGGTCGCTTTGCTCCCTCGCATTATTATTTGCTTTAAGTATCTCGTAATTTTGCCCCCCCCCCCATATAGTTCTTAAACAGCTTAAAGGGTTCAAAATTTGAAAAAATAAGGATGTAATTGTCTTTGTTTTGCTCGCTATCATATAATAAGTTTCATCTGAATCTTGCTAGAAATATTGCCCCCGCAATATATCACAAAGTGTATAAAAAAGCATTTGCAAAGGTTCAACATTTGAATGACAACCCAACTTTCGGTCGCCTTGCTGAATTTCTCGACTACTTGAGGGTTTTCGTTAATTTTGCTCCCAATTTTAGAAGCGAGTAGTAGAGAAGTGAGTGTAGGCCTACACTTGGTGAGATGGGAATTCATCGGGTGTTGTCTTGACGAGGACATCGAGGAAGGGATTGAGTCAGCTTGTTGAATCTCCATGGTGAATTTGATGCTAGGACACTAGCGTACCCAATGGGGGGGGGGGGGGGGGGGGGGGGGCAAAGGGGCATAGTGCCCCCTGACAACTTTGTACCCTAACCAAAAAATAAATAAATAAAAAGACAAGTATAGATTCCACCTTTTAGTTTTAAACTTTTTTTTGGTGCTTGTCCGAGAATTGCACACCATAAAATCATGTAACCTCCCCTACTGAGCGACTTTGTGAGGGCTGGCGAAAAAATTCTTGGAAGGCTGGCGACAAAAAAAGTGAGAGAGAGAGAGAGAGAGAGAGAGAGAGAGGGGGGGGAGGGGGGGGGGAGAGGGGAGAGAAAGGAGAGGGAATGGGGATACAAACGACAGGTAACTATGTAAGAGCACAAAAGGATGAGGAACCACAATACTGTCAAATGAAGTAATATCTGGGCATGTTTATGGAGGGTTTCTGGTTGACACCTAACCATGGACGGAGTGAAGAAATTGATAATCAGATAATAATACAAATAAAGTGAATGCTGGGAAGATACATAAAAAAACTCAATGTACAAATAAGGATGGTACAGAGAGATAAAGAGAGAGGGGGAGGGAGAGAAACTCCCATCTCTTTCTCTCCTCTCGCTCTCTTTCTACCTGCATCACTGTCTTGCTAACTTACTCCATCACTCAACCGGTATTCATTTTCTCCCCCCTCTCTCTCCCTATCTTTATCTCCCTGCCTCGATTTCGTTTTTTTTCCCTCCCTTTTCTCATTTGTCTTCTCTCCTCATTTCCTTCTGTATCTCTCCCTCTTTCTCAATATCTTTGTCCTTCTGTCTTCCCTCACCCTCTATCTCTATCTCTATCACTCCCTCTTCCTCCTATTTCATCCTGCCTATCGTGTGTGTGTGTCTCTCTCTCTCATCTCTCTTTCTTTCCTTCTCTACTCATCTAAAATACTTCAAGCAGTAGTACCGTGTCAAAGTAAATGAATTCATGTTTATTGACCTTTTCCATCTTTCAAATCTGATAAAATGTCATGACACAAAGTGTGGAATATTACACTGTGGTAACAAAAGTGATTGCACAGGTTTAGTTTAACAACACAAAACAGTACAGTCTTTATAAAAAAAGATAATAAAATAGAGGCACTTCTGAAACATTATTTACAAATTTCTGAACATGATTTGATGTTATGTCGTATTCTCAATTTAAAAATATCCATATTAATCAATTTAAGTTATCCCTGCATTTGTAATTTTAAGATAAAAATGAAAGTTAGACTTCACAATAATCTACCTTAAGAGTACAAATGAGTAGCCTCCATGCGATGGGATCTAAAAATACACAGTTATCTCTCTGAGTTTATGATGCAAAATATCATAATATCTTCTTCGGTATAGAAAGCAAGTAATTTTCCTGTGTATTGAGAGGCAAGGTTAGTAAAATGCCTTATATACAGAATAGGTATATGGAGCAGTTGCACAGGTGAGATTCAAACATTGCCAACATTAATTCTTGTCTCATATCAGCACCATCTCAAGTTCCCGGGTGATGAGAGGCAATAAGGAAGAAGTGGCAGCGGTGGGATTTAAAGGGATACTCAACCGCAGATTGTGGACGTATTTATTCCACGAGAGGGCACCGTGATCGTTACCTGATCATGCCGTTGCCCCGTAGGGCGCAAACTCCGGACAGACTGGTCACCGCGCAACATGCACGCTCTGCCTGAGCTCGAGCTCTCGTGCAAGATTCGGTCGGCTTCGTGCAGTCCGAAATGTAATCCCAGTACTCTGACGGACGCGTTTGACGCACAAAGTTTGTGTACAGGTGAATGAGGCTTACGCAATCTTGACTTTCCCATTTAAAATATTTTTTCATGACGTGCAGTCACACTTTGAAAAAATTGTTTGCAATAATGTTAAACGCTAGATCTAGTGGGTGTTAATCTAATGAATGATTGGTTTGTATGAGTAATCTGAGGCATTGCCACCAAAAAAGTGAGACCGCCATCCAAGAACATAGGACAGAAATGGTCCGATACACAGGTGGGATTCAAATATTGAACAATTTTTCAAATTCATTTGTACAGCACAAAACATTAATACCATATCACCTGTTCCTAACCTGGGTATGGGGAAGCAATTGGCATAAAATGCCTTGCTGAAGAAGTACATCGTATGAAGGTATATTTATGGGATTCAGAACCTCTTCTGAAATGCGAAAAAAATATGCTAAAAATGATTTTTTTTTTTTTTTTTTATTTGGCTGAATGAACTGAAAAAAATAATACACCTGTTAAGAGCAAGAAGGGCATTTAGTTTATGTTTAATTATATGAGTTGACAACCTTCTGGCTCTCAACAAAATATATATCAACATAGCCCATATTTAATTATCCATACATCCACATAGATATACACTTCTCATATATTATGACTTTCTATGTAAAAGGAAGACATATACAAATATTTTACAATGACAGACAATACAATATATAATTCATCAAGAAATGATTTCAGGATCACTTTAAGAGGCAAACATTACTTTCGTTCAGCATTTCAAATCACGTTAAAAAAATCAGAGTACTTCCACGTCCCAACAGACTGAATCATGGACTATGATTGTGGCATCGTATGGGTTAAGTACAATATTATTACATATATATACTATTATTGTATAATTATCAAGTAATGAATAACAATCCAAAGATAAGTATGTTTTCTGTGAGAAATAACAAATAGACATGAGTCACATGACGATGGAACAGATAAATTATCTCTTAAGGTGACGTCCAAGTTGCCATATTTTGTTGCTTTCACTTCACATATATTTCCATATTTCAAGTAATTATGATGAAAATAATTAGAAAAATCTCTGAAAATTTTAACGACTGTAATCTATACTTGGGCATTCATTGATCTGGGATTCTTTGTACATAATTTTGTTACAGACAAGACAAAGATCTTACATGTTAAATATTGCACTATGTTCGAAAATATTACTTTCAAAATAATCTTGAAATCAATATCAACATACAGAAGAAAAGGAAGTGTTTCAGCTTTTACTCATTAATGATTAAGCAAACACATTACCAACTTCAAGAAATAAGCCATTTCGGAGATGCAATCTGAGCATGAGCAGATAAAGGTCATCTGTACAAAATTCTAAAACCCACTGACACTAATATTCGATATGTGCTCATGAATGTCATGTAATCATTATTCAATTATGCACTAATGGTGCATTCCATGATATCCAGGTGGAAGTATTCTTTTTAGAGGGGGAAACAAAAGCTATTCATGAGGCACCTCTATCACTCCCAGAGTTATTTTTCTGAAGTGCACATAAAGGGACCCTCCATGTCTAAAATATCTGTGGATATTTGGGGTCATTTGTACCATGCGCTAACCCCGAACTGGCTTATTACTGTATAAGAGAAGGGGATTAGTTACAATTTGTTTAGAAATAACAATTTACCATTTCACTGCATAACCCTGACTAAATCAATATGTAGTAAACATTTTGAACCCACTGCTAGGTATAGACACATTTGTTAAATTCTTTATAAATTAGACTTTATAATTAGCCAGTCACTCATAATTCTGGGCTACTACAATATATTTTGATTCTCTTGTCGATCTGCTTGAATGTTAAAGTCATGTGAATGGATCTAAAAGCACACTTAATCACACAACATTGATCTGTAAAGATTTGGTCAAGACTTTGATGAATAAAAGAGAGAAAGGTAGATGTCAGAAATATTAGATTTGGTCATAAAGTAAAAAAAATGACAATTTCTTTAATAGCACAGGTCTTGCACAGCCTCTTTGCAAAAACAACATTCAGAAGAAAAAAAAACACCTTAATGAGTATATTCTTAAATGGTTTATCCTATGCATGACATATCATGAAAAAAGAGACTATTTTGCTCTGGAAAGTATCTGTATATCAAGTGCCCAAGCTGGCTGCATAATGCAATCCATAAAATCCTGCTCAGCTTGGTGTTTCTCAAAGTCATCAAGGGGAGGATTTCACTAACATTCGCGAGCGATTAATCGCAAGACCCATCGTTCGCAGCCTTCTCATCGCAGCTGGGTGGAGTTGTTTCAGAGGATTTCACAAAACCTGTTGCAGCAACGATGCATTTTTATTTGAAAAATACTTCTTGAACGAGGATGAGGTCAATCTCAAGGCCTAGTGTCAGGATTTTAGCCCGCGCGTTTTGTGTGCGATTATTGATGAAAAATGGATGCTAGAGATTCCCATGATGTCCCTGAGGTAAGTTAATCTACAAGGTTTGTCATTCTCAGATTAAAAAAAAAGAATCATCCGCAAAAGGGTTCACAATATCGATATTTTCACTGCTCATTGCCAAGATGTCGTGGTAGGCTGTGCATTTGCACGTGCTAGTGAATACATTGCTATCTACGTTAGATGTTCTTTCGGCTTTGCCCAGTACGACAGGATTCGACGGGGAATCTAACAAGACCTAACGTTAGACGAAATATGCTTATCCCATGAAGTTCCTTTACATTTCTCTAATGCTTAATCTCATAATCATTCCTCAGATTCTAAAACAAGAATATGTGTGTCAAAATCTCATAATCTGGCTTTGCCTAAATTATGTAAATATAAAATTCACACGAGAAAGTGGCCTTGAAATTTTGACATTATAGAATATAGTTTATACTATCAGTGATCATGGGGGTTATTACTAGTTAGAGTTACACAGAAATAACCGTCTTCTATGGGGAATCGTTTATTAAAACTGACATCGGTCAACCTTCCCAGACGTAGCAGACCTAGTCTCAGTGGAACAACCGACGATTAAGAGAGACTGACGCTTTTGGTCTAACTGTTAGGACTGGGGCCTAAATTATACGCATACCATACCATTTGAAAGATTCTTGGAAAATAGTGTCTAAGTTAGATCTACAAAAGTGTTCAAAACTTCAAATTGCCATACACAATACCAAGTCTGAGCTATGCCTGGTTCTGGAGAAGAAGATGTTTGAAATTTACATAGCTTTTGCAATTGGGGGCCCTCCCCCTGGGCCCCCCTGGGGGCCATATGTACCATTTTAGCAACTTTGGGTCCCCTACCCCTAAGGATGATTCCTACCAAGTTTGGTTGAATTCCGATCATGGGTTTTGGAGAAGAAGATGAAAATGTAAAAAGTTAACGGACGACGCATGACGCACGACGCACGACGCACGACGGACGACGGACAAATTTCCATCGCAATAGCTCACTCGAGCCTTAGGCTCAGGTGAGCTAAAAACCTAGATCTACTGAAACAATACAGTTTCTCAGCATTTTTAAAATCAATTTGCATGCATAACAAATTTCAGTTGACTCTAACGTTACACGTCTATGCCAATGGGAGACCTTTAGCTGAAAATTTGAGCATTTCTCAAAATATATCCATGGATTACTGACATGAAAATTCACACATGTATTGTTCGACATTCAACAAGATGTGAAAACTTGTAACTAGTTAGACTAGACGCCAAATCTAAGTTTTCACATGTTGTTGAAAATAATGATGAGATTTTGTAATTATTTTTTGCTATGATATTATGTAATTCTAGAGTGTATATTATTTTTCTGCTGTAATAGTGCTCCGATCATTTTTTCTGTAAAAGCGCTTAATAATTTAGTCCCGTTTTCTTGAAAGGTACCTATAACTTTAGCCCCCCCCTAAAGTGTGTAGATTTAGGCCACTGTGATATGGAGAGACAAATACCACCCACTTTTTCATCCTACAAAATCACCATAGACTCCTTCTAGATCTGGAAATAAATGTAAATACAAAAACCTCCAGATAGAATTGATTTCTGATGCTCATTTCATCCCTGATAATAATTTTGTTTCTTTATTTTGTTAGATAGATCTAAATATAATTTATACAGGACTTAGGGGTTGAAAAATGGCCTTCCATAAATCAGCGGCCTAAGTTCAGCCTTGCTTAACTTATGCCACTTTTGAGACTACGTGCCCTAGGCATAGTCTACTACATGTACATGTAGATCTAACTCAACCACCCCCCCCTTCCGGTTGTAGGAAAACAAGATCTGTACAATATACATGTAATTCATTGATCTATTGTGCGAATATGTCAAGTCATTTTCATTTTTTTTTTCCTCTTTCAATTTCAGAAGAGGGGAAAACCTTGGGAAGCTCACGAGGTTCAGGCACTTTGTAATTTCATAAGAGCAAACCAATCTCGTTTGTTCGGGACAGGAGGAAGGGGATCCCTGGGAGTAGAGAAGGAGAAGACCAATGCATGGGAGGAGTGCAAAGCGGCAGTGGTGGCAGCCGGGGGAAGGAGGGACAGGTCCTGGGAGAAGATGAGGAAGAAATGGCAGCACCTAACATCGAAAGCAAAGAAGTACAATACACTTCGGAAGGAGTATTTGAATGGAACCGGTAGGTCTCAATTGATTTATTTTACATCAGGTACAGCATAAAAAAAATTTCTGAAATTTTGAAACATAAAACCATAAAGTTTGAAACTTAACTGAAGAGGCTTTATTGGACAAGGCAATCAATTAGTATTAAGGAGACTTGCTGTTGTTGGACTATTAAGCTAGGAATGTATTTCATTACTTTTTCAAAAATGCACCTGCACTGTATATTTAGAAAAAGTGTAAAGAAAAGGACTTGGTTAATCAAATGATAAATTTTATTGTTATTATTATCCTGCTAATGTAACTCTCACAATGAATATGTGGTGGTACGCATTTATTTACTATTCCAGGGAATGATTCATCATGCAAAGTGTTAATGTCTGCTTATTAACAATACAATTTGTATAAAATTTAGGGATGACTTTGAGATAGGTTGTTATCAATTTGGAAGGTGAAAAAAAAATAATCATGAGCCATATTGTTTGTTCATTCTTCTCCAACTGATATTTCAGACCGATGAAAGAAAAATCTCCTTACCCCCCCCCCCCTTTTAATAAAAAAAAAATCACATCCAAATTGATTTACTAAGTAATAACCTATTCCATATTTTCTTTTACTTTCAGAAGTCAGACTAGCATGAGAGCTCTGTGTAACCTTGCAAATTTCAAAGGTCCCATCTTTACTTGTGGGGATGGAAGAAGATGAAGATGTAGCCTCAGAGGAAGAAGTGTCAAGAGTTAGGAGAAAATGCGGAAGAGATTGCAGGACTTCAACAAAATCGTGAAGAAATTGTCATGAAGCTGGAATAAAACAGGTAGGTCTATGTTTAATTTATTTGTCCCCCCCACACACAAAAAAAAGAATGAATGCAGTGATAATGAATTAACGTATAATAGGCCCTACATTAAAAAAAAAAATGATAATAAATAATTAAAAAGAAAAGAAATAAAAGATGTTTTAAAAAATAATTACAAGCATTTCATCTAAAAGATAATTAATAGCAGGAAGTTGTAGAAAAGTATGGCCTTTAAAAATAAAGGGTAACGTTTTATCTTGACCACAATTCGAACCACAAATGATTGAGATAAGTTTAAAACAGACCCTCACAATGAAAACAAAGATAAAGTGAATTTAACTTGGAAGGGATTTCGCGCCATACGCTCCGTTGGGACAGGAAGTTATTTTTTGAACCCATCGCAGCTCTAAGAAGGGTCTACGATCACCCTTCGAGCATCTGCTACGTTGCAATGTGTTTGCGACGGGTGAACCCATTGCAGGAGCTTTGTGAAATCGAAAAGCAACCCATCGTCCACAGGCGATGGATTCAGGCCCTTACGAAGGGTTAACGATGCATCGCAAGCGTTAGTGAAATCCTCCCCTGGGACCTCTTGCATAAAAAGCTGCATTTCATCGCAACTTGAAAAATTAAACGCAATTTGCTTTTTAACCCATCAGGATCGCGTATTTTGGACTTGCGTTTAATTTCTTGACTTGCGAATAAACAGAACTTTTGAGGCAAGAGGGCCCTGGAACCTCAAGACTCCTGTTGCCCACTGGTGACAAGTCCAAGACTGCTGTTGCTTGATACATTATAACCTGTGATGTCATGAGGCTGCTTCTTTATATTATGATCTGCAGGCTAATGCAAAGGTTTTTCATTGGCTTGTGACTTGTGGACTTCAAATCTTTGAGTTCTGATGAGGTTGTCCACTCTTATCGTGAGCTACAGATTAACTCAGGCTTATAGTTTATGATTTTTTGGCTAGGAGGTTGTAGTATATTGTTTGCATGCTCATACGGCTGTCTCATTTTAAGAAAAACTCCTGCAAGGTACCTAAGATTTTTGCTGCTTGTTAGCTTGCAAGGAGGCAATTGGATATTTCTCCAAGTTCTGCAGCCTAAAGTAGTGGTTTGCTTTTTAACGGGAGTATGTAAAAGTAACTCGTGCTGTTGGATAGCTTGTGATTTCTTTGCAAGGATGTTACATTTTTCTTGAGGTTCTCCAGGTTAGTACTGTGGCAAAATTTTAATGTGAGTTTCTTAAAGGTATCCACAACCTAAAGTCTGCAGTGGCTGGTTTACTTGTAATGTCTTGACCATGAGGTTGCATAGTTTCTTTAAGCTCATCAGTGCTGGGTAGAAGTCTAGTGTTAGGAGGGTAGATTTCCTAAAGATATCCAAAACCTCAAGTCTGCTGTTGTTGGTTAGCTTGTGATCTTTTGGCCATGAGATTGCGTAGTTTCTTGAGATTCTGGAGACTGGTAGGGTCATCAGGCTTCAAGGAGAGTGCCTTCAGGTAGCTTGCCTGAGCTTCCTCAAGCTTTCCATTCAGATGTAGCATGGCTCCAAGATTAACATGCCCATTAGCAACCTAGATGTGGAAAGAGAAGCGAACATAATAAGTGTTTAATAGTCCAAGGCATTTAATCATTTGGTGACCCACTTGGTTACCAAGTATTGTGGAATTTTGAACATAAATTTATATCAAACGTGTCATTTCACTTCATATTTGGTCTGATATAAGCTTTAGTAGGGCTATGAATGCAATGATCAGGTATAATCTTACATGCGGTCAGTAACTAAGCGACAAAATAGCTTGGAATTGCCAATAACTTTTTCTGTGCCACATACAAAAAATCCTTTGTGCCATTAGTTTCAGCAAAATCTCTCCATTTTCGTTAGTCATCATGGTACTTTAGATGAAACAGTTGGTGCGAAAGTTATTGAAACCAGAAATTGGTAATCGTCATAATTATGTTCACTGCGCGCATTTTTGTTTATTTCACCTCCAATGCTAGAAATATACAGCATACATATGTATATTAGCCTACATGTGTTTTGCTGCTTTTCCGTATATCATTCATGCTCATTTTTAAAACATTTTGCCAGTACTGGTTCCAAACTTATAATGTTATATATTTTTCTTTGTTTTTCTTTAAAAGTTTTAATGTTTTACAATGTGTTTATGTAATATCTGAATGTTCTTTTATGTAAATCACATGCAATTCGGCTTTTTGCCGCAAATCCGAGTGATTCCGAGTGAATAAACCATAATTGAATTGTATGTACTAAAATTTAAAATCTGAGAAATAGAACAGATATTACACTAATTTCATTCAAAATGCAATGGCAGAATATCTTTAATTATAATCAACATTTCAAATTGTAACCTGTTGGGTACAATGAGCCAAACCACAAAAAAGGGTTAATTGTCTCAAAAGGGTTAACAGACACAAGCATACTCACACATACACGCCAAATAGTATGGTGTACCTTTAAATTGAAAATCTCCTTATCGTTATCGTTGTTAGTCAAATGTGACCAGCCTTTTAACCCTTTCAGGACAGGAATTATTTAAGGGCTAAATTTATCACATTTTGTTCTTCAAATTGGCAACAATAACATTTTTCTTTTAGTGCTACATGGTTCTAATACGATGTAATATCTTTGAAAATAATATACAGATGTACATGGTTAGGAATTCTGGCAAAAAGTTGAAAAAATTACCAATTTTGCCAAACAATAATGATTTTGAACCTCTCAATGTGTTGCCAATTTAAGGATTTTAAGGCTTATTTTCCCTTGTAAATTTCTTGGCATTAACCGCAATATGGTCATGCAACAAAAATGGACACAGTGTGTGCAGAAAATTTTTGCTCTTTCTACTCATGTATCTGGTATATTTTTTAGGGCTCGCTCTGAATCAAAAGTTACTGAGCCAAACCACAAAATGTGGTTAACTGTCTCCAAAGGGTTAATACTCATGTGGCTACCCTGAGTAAAGGAAACAAAATTATTATAATCATTATCAGTAGTAGTATTCACAAGATATAAGTTTTAAAAACTTGACTTACATCAGGTTTTAAGTTGACTGCCTCCCTGTAGTACACCTCGGCCTCTTCATTGTCTTTGGCTTGTCTGAGTGAGTTGGCTAGGTTGAAGGTTATCTCAAAGTCGTTGGGTTGCAGTGTGAGGGCGGTGTGGTAGAACTCAGATGCTGTCTTGTAATCACCTTGATCATGCCAAAATTGTCCTGAAAAACAAAGTGATAATTTTTATAATCCTGGAGGCCTACATAAAGCTGTCACTATTGGGAACTTTATATCCTTAATAAATCGTAGATCTTTTTCTTTAATTCTCTATTCAACACTTATTTTATACTACTACTACATGTATTATTTCTTTCATTATATTATCATGAATCTATAATTATCATTATCATTGAAGGCCAAGTCCACCCTAACAAAAAGTTGATTTGAATAAATAGAGAAAAAATCCAACAAGCATAACACTGAAAATTTCATCAAAATAGGATGTAAAATTAGAAAGTTATGGTATTTTTAAGTTTCGCTTAACTTTTGCAAAACAGTTGTATGCACATCCTGCTCAGTATGCAAATGAGGGAACCAGTGACGTCACCCACTCACTATTTCTTTTGTATTTTATTACATGAAATACGAAATATTTTAATTTTTCCTTGTTATAATGTGAAACGAGGTTTGATTCCTCGATGAACATGTGTAATTGCCATTGCTGCAACCTATACGCAATTCAATGAGAGCTTCCTAATTGTGAAATCTGCAGAAATTAAAATATTCTATATTTCACATAATAAAATACAAAAGAAATAGTGAGTGGGTGACGTCACTGGTTCCCTCATTTCCATACTGAGCAGGATGTGCATATAACTGTTTTGCGAAATTAATCAAAACTTTAAAATACCATAACCTTCTTATTTTACATCCTATTTTGATGAAATTTTCAGTGTTATGCTTGTTGGATTTTTCTCTACTTATTCAAATCAACTTTTTGTTAGGGTGGACTTGGCCTTTAATATCATTGTTATCATTTCATCATCATCATGGGTGGGGGGGGGGGGTAAATCTAAAATACTTGTGAAAAAATGAAATGTATGTGGTATATCAATCTTTGTCCTTTACAAGAGTCAGAGCATGCTAGTTAGATCCGGAATAGATTTAAACATGCATTTCTTTGTTCAAAAGCATTAGTGATAGTTAAAGGAGGGGGGGGGGGGGGGTCACAGATGTACATTCATACATCACATTATCTTTTTAAGCATTGACTTCGGAGAAATTCATACCATAGTGACGAAAGACATTTGCATTTTCTGGTTCCAGTGTAACTGCCCGCTCAAGGAGATGTTCAGCTTCGATGGCTCGATTCTAGTATAAATAAGAATATCATGGATGAAAATAAGAGTATCATTCATGCTGGATGTTAAAAAGAATATGCACAAATTTGATACATATTTGCTGTAAAAAAAGTTTGTTCCTATTTGGGAAAAGAAAAAGGTATCAAAATAATCAAAGAAAGTGCCCTGTGCCCCCTAGATCAGCCGCCACTGGTCAGCTACTGGTTTTGTCATTTGCTAAAGCGATGGCCTGTTGAACCATGATAGTGAGATGAAATCCTACCAAAGTGGATGTCTGAAGCCTGAATTGCATGTTAAAGTAGATATTCAAAGAAAATCACAAATATGGCAATTAATGTATCACTAGAAACTGGGAAGCTTACAGATGGCAATCGTATAAGTTTTATGTCAACTGCGTATCTGGTGATTATAAAAACAACACAAATAAAAGCTCTTCTCAGCATCTGGAATATCCGAGGATTCGCCAGAAATATAGCGATGTTTTGATGTCGTCACACTCGGGATCGATCCTGCTTAAGCAGACGACGTCCTATAATGAATGAACGTAATTGCAATGCAATTATTTATCAAATTATAAAGAGTTTGGTGTATTTAAACATGACCTTATTTCACACCATTATAAAGGGAAAGTGAAACTGATTCTGATAGCTAAAACCGTTTGATTGTAAATACATAGGAGAAGGGTCAATGATCAATGAAATAAACCCCACTTTCAAATTGAAAAGCCCTCCGAATAATAGCAGGATGGTATTCGTTCCCTCTTGAAACGCCGAACATGGCCCGGTGCAAGCAGCTGAAAATACAATGGCGTCTTATTTTGTTTACAACTGACTGATTCCTTTATTTTTTTAACGCTGCATTTTTCATCAAAATAATACCATACACGAAGTTAAGAGTGAGGCAACAGACTAACATTAAGACTGACGCTAGTGAAGGAAGAGAAATAAGTGAAGAGGAGATGACAAAATAGGCTCTGAAAAATGTGTAAGATGTTATGGGACATCGTCTGCTTAGACAGGACTGGTCCAGGGTGTGTCGTCACATATCTCAGCAGCGTTCGAGGAGCTCTTCAGCTGCTATATCGGGGGCTGTATTTTACCGTTTTATAATTGATAATAATCATTACTTCAAATGTTTCCAAGCGTTGAATTTGGATAACCTTGTTTAATTTATGCCATCTATGCAATAATAAGTATTAAGCCAATATTTAAAATCATTAACGTTCTACTTTAACATGAACAGCATGCTCCTCCCATGGTACACATACATACATGTATACTGCTTCCTCCTCTGCAATACTTACAAATGTATGTACAGACGTATGCTGCAACAGTGACATTGT
The DNA here is from genome assembly GCA_025617745.1 of Heliocidaris erythrogramma. Classification (NCBI taxonomy): domain Eukaryota; kingdom Metazoa; phylum Echinodermata; class Echinoidea; order Camarodonta; family Echinometridae; genus Heliocidaris; species Heliocidaris erythrogramma. Next base: position 13,380,379 of record CM046871.1, on the reverse strand, counting down.
CCGTGAGAATGAGAACTGAGCAATGGAGAAACCGTCGTCCGAAAAGAAAGCTAGGTTGAGAAAACCGCCATAAGTTCTAGGACATTGATATGGGGTAGACTCACAAGGCGAGACCAGTCCCCTGAGACTGTGCTGCCGTTGCAATATGCACCCCACCCTAGCAGAGATGCATCCGTCGAAACTGAATTTGATGGAAGGGGGGTACGGAAGGACTTGCCCCCGCGCGAGAAACGCACTGTTTGTCCAGCATGGAAGAAGGAATATATGGTGTACTCTGGAATTGGGACCCAATTCAGGAGGGAATCCCTGCACGGTTTGTAAAATCTGAGGAGATGCCTCAGAAAAGGCCTCATGTGAAGCCGGCAGTCCTCGAGAACGTCAACCAGGCTGGCTAGATAGTCAAAAAATTGAAGCCATTGCCTGGACCTGACCCTCTTGGCCAAGAGTAGTCGGCAGGCAGCGGAGACGATAGTAAGTATCCTGTCTCGGCTGGGCCATGCTAACTGATTCTGTATGTCTATCACTGCCCCCAGGAAAACTGGTCGGTGTGTAGGAATTAGTTCTGACTTTTCCCAAGTTATTAGGAAACCTAATTCTTGGGTCGTGTTGAACAGTCAATCATCTAGATAGTAGAACATACAGAGGCCCACCACTCCTCAGTGAGGCTGCCAGGGCAAGTCCAAGCCTGAATGGGAGAGCACGAAATTGGAAGGTTTCGGATAGGAAAGAAAATCCCAGGAGATCCCTTGAAGCAGGATGTATAGGGATATGGAAAAACGTATTTAAGCTAGTGTTTCCATCCAGAAGTGGACCGGTGGAATGAACTGGTTTATCCTTTTCATGTTCAGGATCATATGGAGCAGCGTTCGGGCTGCAATCAGCAGTCATTTGAAAGGTTGGGTGCCTCTTAAATCCAAGCTCGTATGTCCAAATTATACCATGAAATATGACATAACTTCATTTAAGGCTACTTTAGGTACTTACAATACTTTCCGAATAACTGTCGTCTTTCTTTTCGATGAGGATGATATAAAAAAGGCCTATTAATTTCCCGGCTCCTGTACTAAAAACTTTTGTAGGCCTGTGTATAGTTTGCAATACGCATGCGCGTAAGTATGTTTTTACATACTTTCGAATTCTCGCTCGCGAGAGACGAGAGGGAGGATTACAATTGAGTGAAAAAAAAGTGACATTTGATCGACTCTATACATTTCTGAGGAAGAGCTGATCTGCGGAAGGTCTGTTTAGGTAAGTGGCATCGCATATATGATACTTTAATTTCAAAAATATGTCCCTACGATACAACTATACATTGTCATTTGCCCATGTAAATTGTGAGACCCACGGAATAGTAGTGGTTTCACTCAGGACGATGCCACTTTGTGGCAGCGTCCCGGGGCTATTGATTGGTCTGCGTAGTCAGGAAATATATACATGTAGGTATATATGATTTATAGCAGTAAATCAGGAAGCCTAACTCTTGAGTCATCTCAACAAGGATGCATACCTGATTTGAGAGCAGATCTTCTGATAGGAGTAGCCAGTCATCTAGGTTCTTTAACAAGTTTTTCTCAAACTTTCACAGATTGGTTTCTCTATTTTATGCATTTATCAAAACCAACATAATATCAGAGAGGACACTTCCCCTTGAATACTTACTGTTTTGCCAAGTAGGTTAGCATATGTAAGATGAGCTGGTACATGGTCTGCTTTGCTGCGTAGTGACTCTTTGAACCACCTTTCTGCCTCAGGGAGATTACCAAGTTTGTGCTCTGTCTCACCTTTCGAAAGAAAAAAAGAAAAGAAAACAAAGATAACAATAATGGTGGCTTCTTGTATAGCGCTACTGTCACTCACACCATGACACCCCTGGTGCTATAATGATATATCCCTGGTCATAGCTCAGCAACCAAATATGTAGCATTTTATGGTAACGGGTACACACCTGGGTGGAGAGTGGGAAATGTGAAGTGATGTCATCCCAAAGGATATTAGTGCTGGGCTGAGATTCAAACTCTAAACCTCTTGATCCAGTGAACGAACCACTATTCCACTATGAATGCATTGTAAATTTCTATTTCTTTGAAAGAACTGAAAAATAAAAATAATACTGTCAAATTTGGGTCTATTTTTGTAACAGTTAGAGAACTTGAATTGTTAAATCTTGAAAAGATTTCTCTTTAAGAGAAGCTCAATCAAGAATCCTTCACATAATCACATGTCAGCAAAATTCATATTTTCTTAGTAAAATCAAAATATCTTGTCGTAAAAGGCCTACATGATATCAAGAAACTACTTGGCTTCATGATGATAATGCTATCAATTCATTTGTTTTCATTAAAAAAATACAACATTATAGAGAAAGAAAGTAGCAGTCAAAGATCCAAATGTATATGTGACTGTTGCCAATTTGATTGAAGAGGAAAAGCTGATTCAAGCACACCTTTAGAAAAATCCCTGTCCTCCCCTTTGCACCAAGAGAATTATGACCTACTTGTCTGCTATTTTCATACATACTAGTACATGTATATCTATTACACAACAATACAACTTATCCAACTCCTTATTACAAATATGTATGTTCAGTAGTGAACATTTTATCTACGAGTGAGCTTCACTTACCTATCCAATAACAAGTGCCATTATTCTTTGCCAGAAGAATTCCCTCGACTATTAAAAAATTGACCTTTTGACCCTGGCAGCCCTGCTAGCCACCTGGGAAACCCCGCACACTCGCGCTATAAGAATCCCCACATGTTATAAAACATCCTCTTTCGGAGCCGGCATAGCAGATAAAATGCCGCAGAGTGGGGAAGGAGGGAGGGGTCCCATAGGTAAGTGAAGCTCACTCGTAGATAAAATGTTCACTACTGAACATACATATCTACTTCCTTTCGCTTCACTTACCTATCCAATAACAAGTGCCAGATTCCAACAGACAATATGGCGGAGGGACTGCGGCACAACATACGTACTCAACTTCAGGACGGAAGACAGACCCATGAACCACAAGAAGGTCTCTACCGAACCAACAAAACGTACGAAAAAAGGGGGCTACCAGGGCAGCGGAGAAGTCAAAGCACCAGTCACTTTCTATTAGGGCAGGAAAGGACAGCTGATGCAAAAGCAGCTTCCTTAGACATAACATCAGATAGGTAAAAGGAAGTGAAAGTATTGGGGTTATGCCAATAGGCCGCTTTCAAAATATCCTCGAGGGGAACCCCCTGGAACAGGGCCCAAGAGGAAGCCACCCCTCTCGTATCATGGGCACGAACCTGAGAGAGAAGGGTGGAATCTCCCCCAGACCTAATCGCTTGAACAATCCAGCGAGAAATGGTGTCTGGTGAAACAGCTCCATGAGGAGCAGGAATGCTGACAAAGAGTTGCTCCGATCTACAAATTGCCTGGGTTCTATGAATATACCACTTCAACGCCCTTACAGGGCACCACAACTTGTCTTGCTCAATCGATGAGAAAGACTTGAGCGAAGGAATGAACACTTCACCAGGGGACGAAGTCATAGTTTGATTTTTAGCCACAAACTTAGCGTGAGGGATAAGTCTAACACCATGTTTTTCCCAACGGATATGGCCAGGACTTACTGTCAATGCATGGAGGAAACTACGCCTCCTTCCAGAAGCTACTGCCAACAGAAATACAGTCTTCACTGTTAGGTTCATCAGAGAACTAGCGTCCATCGGTTCAAAGGGAGCTTTAGCTAAAGCACGCAACACCCGTGACAAACCCCAAGACGGGCTCAACCTAGCCTGAGGGGGTTTAGAAAGGAACAAAGATTTTACGAGCCTAGAGAGGTACTTGGAAGAGCTCAGCGTTTCTCCATCCTGAAATTTACCTTCATGGATGGCTGAAATAGCGGACCTGTAGCCTCGAATCGTAGATATGGCTAGGTTCTTATCAAACAGATGAATCAAAAAGTCTGCTATCTCCCCTAGAGGAGCAGAGGTCGGATCAACTTGGTGGTCGTTGCACCATCTGACGTAGTATTGTAGTCTAGAGTCATAAGTATTCCTCGTTGATTGTCTGAGGAATTTCGCTGAGAGATCGGCAGCTCTGCTAGAAAGGCCTGCCTGAGTCGCCATTGACCTGAAATGATCCATAACGTCAATTTTAGGCTGGGAAGATTTGGATGATAGATCGTCGTCCCCGGTTGCCGCAGAAGATCTGCTTCGTCCGGGAGAACTACCGGGGGATGAATCAGGAGATTCGTCAGAGTCGGGAACCAAGGGCGTTTGGGCCACCAAGGGGCCACCAGCAAGAGGTTCGCTTCGTCCCTCATCACTTTCTGAAGCACCTTGGGAATCATTACAAAGGGGGGGAAAGCATAGCCCAGGATGTTTCTCCATGATATCGAAAGAGCATCCATGGCCAGGGCTGCCGGATCTTTGTGGTTCGTGCAATAAACCGGTAGTTGTGTATTCAGGGCCGACGCAAACAAGTCGACCTGTGGGGGACCGTACCTGCTGAATATGAGGTTCGCGACCACTGGGTCCAGTTGCCATTCCGATGGTAGGCAACTCCCCCTGGAGAGGAAATCCGCAATGTAGTTGTCCTTCCCGGGGATGTGAGACGCAATTAATCTGGTTTGGATGGAATCGCACCACTCCAGGATCTCTAAGGTCAAAATGCACAAACTTCTTGACCTTGTTCCCCCTTGCCTGTTTAGATAAGAGACCACCGTAAGATTGTCCGATCTTATCAACACCACCTGACCCTGAATCTTGTCCTTGAACCCGAGCAGGGCATAACGAACTGCCAGCATTTCCAGAATATTGATGTGGAAGGACTTTTCCTCTCCCTTCCAACAACCTTGAATCATCTCTGTACCCAACACTGCACCCCAACCCTGGTTCGATGCGTCTGTGTAAATAACCAGAGAAGGAGTTGGATTGACAAACTGTTTTCCTACCTGAAAATGATGGGGATTGAGCCAAACTCGGAGAGCTTCCGCCATCGAATCTGTCAGAAAGATGAGTTTGTGTACAGGATCCCTGTGGGGACGATATTGACTGAGGAGCCCCAATTGTATCATTCTCATCTTCCGTTGGGAATTGGGAACTGTGTCTAAAAGACTCGCTAGATACCCTAGGAACTGAAGCCAAATAAGGGCTGTCGACCTTGGTCTGTCGAGAATGGACAGTCCTACCTGCTTTATCCTGTCCACCCTGTGGGCGAGGGGACGAGCAAGCTGGTACCGGAGATCCAGCTTTGCGCCTAGAAATTCTGGATGTTGGGAAGGGGTTAGATGAGACTTCTCGAAATTTATTATAAACCCCAACCTTGTGACCAGTTCTATTGTCATGTCTATGTGACGACGTAGGTTGTGTTCGGAGTCCGCCACTAATAGCCAGTCGTCCAGATAAACAAATATTTTGATGCCTCTTTCTCGTAAGTGTGAGGCGATGACCTGCACGATACGCGTGAAAATGCGTGGGGCCGAGTTTAGGCCGAATGGTAGAGCCCGGTATTGATACACTTCGTTTCCTACGGCAAACCCGAACAGGTGTTGAGCCGAGTGAGCAATAGGGACGTGCAAGTAAGCGTCCTTTAAGTCCAATGTAGCAGCCCATTCGTTTGGTTTAAGGAGGGGAAGAATGGTGGCTAGGTTTTCCATTTTGAAGGTAGAGTTTGCTATGTACTGGTTTAGTCTTTTGAGATTTAGAACCATGCGGAAACCTCCAGTCCTTTTGGGGGTTAGGAACACTGGCGAGAGAATCACATTTCTCCCTTCGGGAACTCGTACTATGGCCTTCTTGCATAGTAGTGATGGTTAGTGCAAAGTAGGGCCGTACGAGAAGCCTGTTCAAACTGCATATCAGAAGTGCGAAGCAGCAAATCTGAGATCTTCTTTCGGTCTTCTGCCGAAATAGCTAGGCGGTCTGATTCGCGCAGAGCCGTAATCAAATAACTCTGGTACGCAGCCAGACGCATAGAAGAGCGAGCTGCCCTATCAATGAATGTCAGACGATCTTCTGACTTTTTGAACGAGCGATTCCTCATTGGATTGAATTTGCTCTTTCGAGAGCGGGCGTCTACCACGCGAAAAGCAGACTCGGGTATACGCGGAGTGCTAAAAATTTTTTCATAATCTCCGCTGTCGAATCTATAGCCCGCTTGCACCTCCTTGCGGTACGGACGGAGATGGTAAGAACGGCCAGCTAAGTTATTATAACATGATGAGAAGGGGGCATCCAGTTTCACCGCACTTCCCTTCTGAGCAGGAGACTTCAACTCTGAGTCTATGCAAAATATAGGCTGTGTTTCGTTATCCTCACCACGAGAGGTCGACTGAGACTTTAGTTGAGGGCAGTATTTTATTACCAAGTCGGCCGCTGATAAAATCTCTTTGTTGGGAGTCCGCTGCTCGTATTCGGTTGGGGTGGATTCTTGTGACTGAGAACTTCTAACACTCCCAAAATTCTCCGATCTAGCGGACACAGAATACAGGGAAAAGCTTTCCCCCTCATCGCCCCATTTATTCGCACGTGACGCCAATTGGGGCTGATGATAACCAAGCTCCTCATCAGACACTTCGGTTAAATGAATAGAAGCGGGAGCAGGATGTGACCGACCCCCAAGATCAGCCGATTCACGGTAGCGGGGCTTATCGGTATGACGAGAGCAATCCCGAGATTTCCTGGCGGGGAGGGAGTCTTCCCTACCACCAGCGGGAACCGTCCCCTGCCGAGCGGGGAGGTCCTCCCGTTCCGGCGAGTCTGGCGGGGGGCGCGAGACGGTATGCGGTGCTGAAGAGCTACGGGGACCTGTCGAATCACCCGCGATTGCGGGTAGGGTCTGCGTAGCTGAAAAAACATGAGAAGAGTTCCCCGAACCTGTCGTATCCCCTGCCCGAGCAGGGAGGGTTCCGGAGAATTGTTGAGCGAAAGCTGACATGGCCTGAAAAAAGAAGTTGCAGGCCTCCGCGGAATCAGGAAGAGACGAGCTCGGGGCCCCGAGAGCGGGACCCACGCCCGGTACTACACGTTGCGGAGCTCCCGATGGGAGCTCGGGTTCTAACGATTGACGTCCCGTAACTCGGGACTGAGCCTCAGAGCCGGAGGGGGTGTTGTTATCACCCACGACCTCGGACTGCTGAACACTAGCCTTAGCTATGGAGGTGGTTAATTTTTTAGAACCATCAACCTCGAGCAGGCTATCGGACTTATGTTTGGAGGTGGTAGACAGTTTACCATCGACCTCGCTTTTGTTTTTGGGTTTAGCCCCCGTTTTAGTCTTTTTCGGAGGGGGAACCTTCGGAGGGTTAGCGCCGGGCTGGGACGGCCGCTTTCTCCCTCCACTGCTGCTGTTCGACCGCGGCGCCGAACGGGAAGAAGGGGAGGCTTGATCGAGCGCCTCGGCTAAAGTTAGGTTTTCTTTCGTCATAATTACGACTAAGAAGAAAACTAGAAACAAGAAAGGTCTACTTAGCTGAAATTACGAAGGATTTCTTGCAAAGGTAGTGTAAATAATCCTTGTAACAGTCCAATAAATTCCAGAAAAAACTCGCGAGGGAATCACTGTAATGAACGTGAAGGCACGTCGGCAAAGAAAGAGGATGTTTTATAACATGTGGGGATTCTTATAGCGCGAGTGTGCGGGGTTTCCCAGGTGGCTAGCAGGGCTGCCAGGGTCAAAAGGTCAATTTTTTAATAGCCGAGGGAATTCTTCTGGCAAAGAATAATGGCACTTGTTATTGGATAGGTAAGTGAAGCGAAAGGAAGTAGATAAAGACATACAAAGAAAACTAGACATTTAATTAATTTGTCACTGAAGACAAATTAGGTGGTCTGTATGTCCCCGTAGCAAACTGCTTTGTAAGATTTATCTATCTATCTATCTATCTATCTATATATATATATTATGCTAAGGACTTGGGGCCTTTTTTTGTTCGAATAGGTGCCTCCCCTGGCCCTTTCGGTCCCCACCTTTTGGTACCCACGGGCGGGGAATGGTTCTTAGAGTGGTGGGAGGCACTTCTTAAGGGGTAGTAGGGAAAAGTACCGTACCGCTAATTATGCATGTTATGTTTTCATGGCCTTAATTTTTTGAGTATTAAATGCGAATGTATCCCCCGGCACTGGCAGCGATACGAAGGAAGGACAAAGAACCTCCCCTCTCCCCTCCCTCAAACAAAATGATGGCATAGAGATTGCCACCAGTGGCCCGGATTATTTTCAACACTAGGAGCAGCATCACCAAAACAATGTGTGTAGATTAGAGTATAATGTATATCTATAGAAAATTCGAAAGAAATCTGTCAAGAAATGAGACCTGCAGCTAGAGCCGGGGGATATAATGAAGAAAATCCGATAGACATACATGTACATGTAAAATGAAGATGATCAGGCCCAGCCTGCTGTCAATTTCTAACACTAACTGAATTCCTCATATCAACCCTGGACCTAACACTAGAACTTACCTTAGACCTAACCCTAATCATAACCTTAACCCCTACCATGCCGTGGGCGGGAAATCCCGCCCAAACTTTTGAGTGTTGAACATTTCGTTAAGGCTCAGAATGGCTTGAAAATTCCTCCTCATACAGAAACTTGTGCCTTCAATATAATGTTTATACCTATGCAATATATCTTTGCCCAGTTTGCTCAAGAAAAAACTATTTAAAAGTTAATAGTTAGCTCTTGAAATTTTATTTTTGACAATTGCTAAAAACATCTGGTTAGGACATCTGCCACAGATGCCCTAACTGTATTTCTTAGATGAAAGAAAGCTCAGAACAAATGCCACTGTAGCTATTAAATGTTTGATCAAGCATTTACCAAGCATGTTATAGAGGCTCTGAGGTGGGTAGTATTCAGGTTTTCTCTTCAATGCTTCCTCCAACACTACCAATGCATCCTGAAATGGAAGACAAAATAAACAAAAATATTCATACATATACATGTACATCTACATCAGCATCATCAGAGAAATCAATGACTGAACATGACAAAAAACCTTATTAGATTCTTCTCTTTTTAATTGATTATTTTTATTCCTATTTTATTTGTCAAATCGACACAAAAGGTACAAGGTTTGACGGGAACTGAAAAAGTGAATCTACTCACTGGTGCCCTCAGGCATTTAGATCCCTTAAAATTGACAAAATTAACTGATATCATTTTAAGATATGTAGATGTAAATGTCTAAGTGCAGGGGATACTAGTTGGTTTCACTCATTTATTTATTCAGCATGAAGAGTTCCCAACATGCTCAAGCTTTTACCTTCTGTAGAATATAAATATAAAGCCAGAAAATCTCAAAAAAGGGAAATGAAGGGCCTGATGAAAGCCTGAAAATTAGCAAATGCTTTTTTAATTTTTGTCACAATCAACATCATCATCATCATAATCATCATCATATCATCATCGCCATCATTATCATCATCATCATCATCATCACCATAATCATCATCATCAAGGGTCAACCTCATCATCATCATCATTATTATTTCTGTCTTCTTCCTTACTGTCATTATCATCCTCCTCCCTGTTATAATCATCATCATTATTATCAACATCAACCCTTGATACCAATATCACTTTAAAGGTAATGTTTAGATTTGGGAAGCACTCAAAAACTTTTCGTCAGATTTGTTGAATTTTTGTTGATAAATAGCAAGATACTAGCAATACAAAGATGTTGTGAAGATTTTACTTCCTAAAGTGGCATATTAAACAAATGAGAGGCAAAAAATAATTTAGGTCTGGGTCAGGGATATAAACTCCCAACAACTTCTGCGTGCACTGTACATCATACAAGCATTCAAGACCTACATACAGTGACACACAAGCTATCTCTGTGCGAAGCCTCGAGTTTGTTGTGCGGGGAGCCGTCGGGGGGGGAAAAAGTCCTAGCGGAGGGCAGTATATTGCTGTGATCTAGCATTCCTTACATATATTTAAAAATTCACTGGAAATCATTGATGAAATACAACATGATCTCGTACAAACATCTTTTGATACATGGAAAACTAAACTATGTTTAATACTTTTCTTTCCAATTTCCTTTTTGCTACCAAAACTGTACATGAGCTTAATTAACCTAGTCAATGTTTACCTCATGTCTGTTAGCCTCCTGGAGAAGTCGTCCTAGGTTGAAGAGGGATGAGATGACGCCATGCATCTGTCCCCTAGGGTCCTTCAATCCTGCATCGTCTAAGGTAGCAGCCTGTCTGTATACCGCCTCTGCTTCTACGTTGCGTCCTACTGTCGTCAAGGCGATCCCCAGATTGAGATGGGCCACTACATAGATAAGATTATCATACAAGAAATCGATCTCTAGGGTAGTGCGCCATTCTGTTAAGTTCTTGGCAAGGGTCGAAATTAGAATTACTTTTGGATCTACAAAATAAAATCAATTTAGCAGAAAATTGTAAAATCAGCAATGATTTTCTTATTTACTAGATAAATCTATATACCTGCCTATTTTAGGTAGTCTCCCGACTATACGCAACCCAATCAAGAACTTTTACACATATAAGTCACAATATTGTGCGCACCCCTTGTAATCCATTATCTCCTTCCTCCCTCACCCGCATGAATGCGCAATTAACGGCCATCTTCCTCTATTGCGAGCAGTCCCAAAAGAGTAAAGCATGTTGCTTGCAATTATAGGGGTCGGAGGGAGGGTCATTGGTAGGTATATAGATTTATCTAGTAAATAAGAAAATCAGTGCTGATTTTACATATTTACTGCTATAAATCATATATACTTAAATATTTTTGCTAGACTAATACCCATTTAGGAATGGGAGGCATGTTTTAAGGGAGGAAGGAAAAAGGATTACAGGGAAGACACTGCCGCCGTCAAGGTAGCTGATGCAAATAATTCCTCTCTTGCAGGAACATCCTTTAAAATTAACCCCAAGGGCCATTTTTTAAAAGTTGATTTACACATACATACAATTTAAGTAACTGGTCCCCAAGTACTTTAACAGTAAACTGATCAGAGTGCTGATACAACCTACGTGTACAAATACCGTTAGTAGCATTAGCGGTATAAAATCATTTCCTAATGTACAGCCCTGGAGGAAATTATCAGACCAGCTCCATTTCGGAAATATATGAGTAGTGTTAAGTCCACTGTCTATGGAAGTAGGAAAACGATTATCAACAGCTAATTCATGATTAATGGACTACTACTAACTAGAACAAGTACCCCTATGACTTTAACCCCAGGACAGTTACCACTAGGACGACTACAGCCGGGACAAAGTGTCCCGGATAAATTTCCCCAGATAATTACCACTCCCCTTTTTTCCCCATGAGAAAGAATTTTGGGACGACCTAACAGACTATAAAGGTCTACGAGGATGAATTTCAAGTGTTACTTCTCTTGGTCTGAGCACCATGGCATTATTCTACTGAGACCATTGCATGTGACATACAAATTAAAGATATTAGAAAATTAATTTTATGAAACAAGAAAAGATTCTTGCAGCATGAATGAGCTGCTGAGGAAACTGCGACACCTTGTTGACAGCATGCCACAAGGCATGGCTGCCATCATCAAATGTAGCAATTTTACACCAAGAACTGAACAAACTGCCTCCAGAGGAGTGACATGACTTTACAAAACAATCAGGCATCCCTCCTGGACAATTCTCCCCAGACCACTTCTGTCAGGACATTTTTCCCCAAACCCCTACCCCTGGAGAATATCCCTGAGGACAGTAATTAGCATCTAGGGTATTTGCATTCTGTTAGTTGTTCAGAACTATCTATCTGTTGGGGGTCCCATTAGAAGTAATTGTCCTTTAGCGAAAATTGTCCGGGGTTAATTGTCCTAGGGGTAATTACCCTCACTGGCAGTAATTGCACGAGCTAATTGTTTAGGGTAGTATTCACCCACTCATTATGAGTTACCTAGTAGAAATCATTCTGAAAATTCAATTACTGATATAGCCAACACTTGCCATACACATGTAGGCCTTTATAAGTTTCTGGTCTAATGATTTTTTTCCAGGGCTGTATATGTACAACCACATACTTATCTAAAAAATGTACCATTACAATTGAAAAATAAAAACCAAAATAACCAAAAAATTGAAATAATTTCTTCACAAATCAAAATAAAGGCAAAAACACTGCATAGAAAACTGCAGACCACACTCACTTGACATGCGAGGGCGGCATTTAATAGCCAGTTGGTAGCACTCAATAGCCTCTTCAAATCTCCTAACTTCTTGTAACAGCACACCTCTGTGTAGAATGATAAAATGACATGAATAAGAACGGAATTAATGAGGGAATAATTCAATTTAATTTAACACCTTGATTTAACTCAATGAAAGATCATATTAAGTGAAAATCAAATCTTAACTATACATCAATGGAAAGCTGAGGAGACGTAGAATAAAATTATTCATAGATAAAACTTATTTTTCCTTTCAGTATTGCACAAAAGCAGATTGAAACTTCACCAAGCCGCCCCCTCCCAAATATTTGTCAAAAGTAGTCGAATGAGCCGCTATCTTTATGACGGCATCCAATTGTAGACCCATCGGCTTGCAGATGGCCTGCCGACCAACTGATCAATCGTGTGCAGTATGCATATATGCAAACAATAAAGTTGAACTTATAGTGAAGTTTCTTTTGTGGACAAAGTTCGTAAAAGTTTTTGAAAAACGGCCTCATCAAATAATCATGAACAGGATCAAGATGACTTGATCATATAACTTTATTACGAAGAGGATGACAGCAGTGTGGAAAGGTGTAAGGAAGACACCAGCGTTGAGGCGTATTATTAGTGATATTGATGATAATTTGGGTGAGAGGCGGCGTGTGGTTGCATGCATGGGAATGTGTACCTTTGCCCCATCGTGAGCGCGGATAAAATATAGGTGATTCTGCTGAACAAAATGCGAAAAGGCAACATTCTAACCTAAATCTGAAATTTACAAAAAATGTAAATTAGTAGTAACTGTTAACTTAGATCTAGACTCAATTTCAAGTTCTTGCAAATCATATGCGAGACATCGCTTGACACTTAGTAGTATAGTGCCTGGTCGGCTGTAACCGAACAGCCCAGCCCGGCCCGGCTGGGAGCGAGCTGTAATCCTGCTTCGTACCTTAATTCACTTCAGTGCAGCTGCGAAGAAGCTGAACTTCTGTTTCGCTCACATTTTCGAGCTGCAGGTCAGAGTTACCAAAGGTCTGGCTAGATCAAAGATGCACTGAAATACTAATTTATGACTTTGAGAACAACGAAACAATTAAAGTACACCACACACTTTCCTATGTGCAAACGCAGGGAATCACAATTATGTGCACATGCACACACATCACCATGTACCAGCGCAACTCTACACGATACAACGTCATCAAATCCAAGCTTGTATATGGATATCACTATTTATTTTTATTCCTGAAGTGAATCTTACTCATGACCTGTTACGTATATTTAAATGCCTCAATTTCTATTGATGTAGGGATGTAGATTTAAAATCTGGGAGCTGACTTGACTTACAAATTATAGTGCACATCAGCCATATTGCGTCGATATGTCAGGGCCCTCCGGTAAGCTTCTTCGGCATCTTGTATGCGGCCTGCAGTCTTATAAATATTGGCCAAGTTTCCAAGAGCTGGAAAATTGAAAGAAAAATTGGGGAAAAATTAAGCAAGCAATACAAGAGTGTATAGATTGAACTAGAATGGACACCAAAATGCAATAGCGCCATCTCATGTTGACTGACATTAAAAAGTTGAACAACTTGTTTGGCTCCAGCGGTGATCTGAATAGAGCAAAGAGACCCCCCCCCCCCCCCCCCCCCCTTGAAAGAGTAAATTTCAGAGTAAAAGGGCACCCCAAATATCTGGGGAGCGTTTCATCAAGCATTTTGTCAGTGAGTTATACTGACAACTGTTATAAGCTACTGAAATCCTTGCATCTGATTGGCTGAAAGCAAATTTGTCAGTGAAAATCACTGACAAGACACTTGATGAAACGCTCCCCTGATAAACTTTGTATTGATGCTTTTTTTTCATTTGTTTTTTTTTACAGGAAATTTTCTGAATTGTGCTCCTTCTGAAATCTTGGATCCCCCTACGCACCATCTTAAAGACACGTATGAAATAGCTTTTTCCCTCCCTTTCTTTTCGCTATCATATGCAAGTATTCTACAATGGGTTAAAATGAACAATTATCCCCTTTTACATGTTTTCATGCTTTTAATTGTTTATCACCACTGCATTTATTTTCATGTTTGTATCTGATAATGTACTAGCTGTTTCCTCTATTTTGGCAATGGACCTTGTGGCAGATTAGCCTTGTGCTAAACAAATTATCCAATAAAGTTGTCTACCATAATGTCACCTGTTGTGGCACAAGTGTAATACACCTTTGTGAACTGCCCCAATCTTGCCGAAGCAAAATGAACGGATGTGATTGGCTTGCAGATATTGTACCAAAATAAATTAGGAACAAGTATGGGGCATTTCGCTTGCTGCTAAATGCGCATAGAATGACGGCAGGCGAAGCATTTCCAAAGAGAATTATCCACAGGGCTTTATGTTTTGCCATTTTTGTTTGTAAGTGGTGTTCATGAAAAACACCAAAAAACTTTCGCGAGGGTGTGGTAGGGAGATTTTTCGAATTTGGGGTTCAGAATTGTGCAATCTAGTGTATTTTATAAGAGAATCATCTGAATGGCTAGACATTGTTGATTTACAAAAATGTACCTTTTGGTGGGTTGACCTCGATTCCCGCTCTATATAAGGATTCTTCAGTCCTCCACTCTTGATTTCTGAGAACAGTTTTAATGCTAAAAAGACACAACTGCACGATGACCAATGCAACAAGAAGTTTACGTCCTAAGTCAGAGGACCTCTGCCAGATCTGACTAGCGCCCTCTGCCAACAGCAAGCAGAAACCGATGCTTGGGATGTAGAGGATGCGTTCCGCGATGACAAACCCGACGTAGCAGAGAGCGTTCGTTGCAGGGAGGAAAGGAAAGATGAGGAAAGAGGTAGCGACAATGACAACATTGAGAAGACGTGTTCGCTCAGCAATTTCTTCATCAGAGAAACCTGTTGACCCACTGCTGCTGTTGCTACTACTTCTGGAGTAGCGTCTAACACCCCGCTCTGGACTACATGAACAATGGCGAGAGTGCCGCTTCCGAGTGATGTCACAACCGTTGCTGCGTTGGTACGAGTTATTGTTCTCCCTTTTGGAGGGTATGAGGCTCTTCTTGGTGTGCCCATTGCGTAAAATTTTCATCTCTTTTCCGTTGCTCTTATAGGTAAAACTATTGCACAAGGAAGCTGGATTTTGCTCGAAATATCTACAGCTGGCACAACCAGCTGTGTCATTTCTAAAAGGCACATTTTTTAATCTCCCAGTACTCTGTGAATTGAATTCACCGAGAGAATCCAGTTCTTTAAAAGATAAAAATCCAAGCACCAGCAATGTGCCATACAAACCCACACTCCAGAAGTTCCGAACATCTGTTATTGTTTGAATTAGTGGTATAGAGTCCATTGACCAATCAAAGCTCAGTAACTTAGGACACATCAACATCCATGCATTGTATGCTGGGAGGTACATAAAAGTTAAAGTTCGCGTGAGGACACTTGGCGAAACGGACGCTGGGTTGTCCGCAGGGGCAAAAATCGGTGGCTGGAGTCCAGTTGCGTAGAAGCGAATGCTGAGAAGAGCACTACCCAGAGTTGCTTGGAGTAAAAGTGAGTGACGTATGTGACAAAATTGAGCCTATGGAAAGATGAAAAATAAAGATACAATGTATGATTAGGAGGATAAATATATTCAATAAATAAAATTCTACATATTACAGGCCCGTAGCCAGAGGGAGGGTCGGAGGGGTTGGACGACCCCCCCTTCTTGGGCTGAGGTCCGCTTTTTCATGAAAAAAAAAACACACACACCTTTAATATTTGTTACCAGAATTACCCACACGCTGTCAGTTGTATTGATTATGACAAAAAGGTCCACTTTTGCCAAAAACGTATTGATTATGACAAAAAGGTCCACTTTTGCCAAAAACGACCCACCCCTTTAGAAACCCTGGCTACGGGCCTGTATTATGTTCTTAATTTCTAATAGTAAGCCCTAAAGCTAAAGCCTCATTAACACATGACACTGTAAACCACCAAGGCAAAATAAAACCATAATACACATACATGTATAGGAAATGTTATAAGATAAAGAAGTATGAAGTGCACTGTGCTTCTGTCATTTTATTCTGCCACGGGAGGGTTTTATATGTGTTGTAGGCAGTTTATCATGTTATTAGTGAACAACATAGTAGGAATTGGGGGGGGGGGACCTTGGAGATAGATAAAATATTTCATGTTCCAGTTGTATACTGGAAAGAGTGAATTTTCAGATATACTTCAATATAAATTCAGATATTTTGAATTTTAAACATCAATGCAATATGAAACACTATCCCCAATCCATGTTCCTTATGTATCTTTAATCAACAGAAAGAACGTAAAAACCTATTATTCATAGAGCAAATCAATTGGCACGTTTGTCAGAAAGTCCCTAAGTCCAGTAGCACTTTTGGCAATGAAAACATTTCATTTGTTCTTCTGGATAATAACACTTAATTGAATCTGTCTAGCATAACAGGCATGTTGATAGATAGAGAGAGTCAAGTAGCTATGATAAAAATTGAATAAATGCAGCTGACATGATCTAATATACCACACTCAGCCATGATCATGCCAATTTGGCAAGGTCAACATACTTTTGCAGCAATATATTTCTTAATATTTTGTTTTGATAAAATGATAAAGTAGTAGATTTAAAATATATATATTTATGTGTCACTTGCATCTACATTGTAAATGAATATAGCTCTTTCAGTTTGATTGTCAAAGAAAATATGACTACATGTACATTCACAAAACAGACCCATTAGCTTTCCCTAATTCAAGTTTCAATCACCGATTATCAAAAACTAGTTGTTTTTTTTACATGTATGAATTGTTTTCAAAGTCTGTTTCGTAAATCAACATAGAAATTTAGACTTGAAACTTGCTACTTTTAGTCTATTTCCTTGATTATGGAGCAGTTATAATACTTATGACTGACTTTGAATCATGCCTGTATCATATGCTGGAAAGGATGTCACAAAACCAAATACTGGTAGGATTTTGCATGTATTTCACCATCATATTTCAGGCCTACTTCGGCTCAGTCTTTCACTTAATTGCAAACACGCAAATAGTTTTTTAAGTGTTTGTGTTGTTATATTATAATTTAATCACAAAAAAAGTGTAAAATGTGAAATATGAAATAATGAACTGAAACTTAGATGTCTCTTTTCATGCAATCTTCATGCCTGTTACATCAGCATCCTCCCCCATCCCCACCATCATCGTCATGGTGATATATACATATATATCCATATTAAAAAGTTCCACGTGTTGGATAATAGGAACAAGAAGAAGAAGAAGAAAGTACTTGAAAACAATCAAGTGGTTCGCCATAAGTATCCAACTGTTCATTTTTCCTTAACAAAATTTTCTACCCGTGCCTCAGGTCTTCCTCAGTGTTTAGACAATGACAATATAATACAGACAAAATCTTAAAAATAGATCCTTCGCAACGCACTGCGCAGACCGCGTAAAGAGCGTTGCCAAGGAGCCTGAACTTACATGCGATGCCAAGTAGGAGAACTAAGAAGGGAAAAAGAAAAAGAAAGGGAAAGGGGAAAGTAAAAAGTAAGAGAGAAAGAGGGAAAAGAGGGAAAAGAGGGAAAAGAGGGAAAAGAGGGAAAAGAGGGAAAAGAGGGAAAAGAGGGAAAAGAGAGAAAGTAGGAGAAAGTAGGAGAAAGTAGGAGAAAGTAGGAGAAAATAATGTGAAAAAAGCATAAGAATAATACTAAAGTAGATTAATACTCCAATAATGTGAGAGCTTAGCCAAACAAAAACTAAGACACACCTATGAAAGAAATCCGTCAAGAAATGTGGCAGTTAGAGCGTACAAAAGACATATGACCTTTGACCCTATAAATGATGGAACAATGAGGGCAGCATTATCAAACAGTATAAATTTGTAGATTGTACCAAGATACATCTCCATAGAGGTGTCGTGGTCTAGTGGATACGTCACCGGACTGTGGATCTCATGGTTCATGGCTCGTGGTCCGAGTCCTGTCGCGTATGTCCTTTGGCAAGACATTAATGTACATTTGCCACTCTCCACCCAGGTGTCGTAAATAGCTACCTGGTAGGAATTTATTCCTTGAATGCTTTCAGCGCCTTAGGGAGCTGGGCTAAAGCCAGGGTAATAATACTCCTTTGTAGGTGCCTTGAGCATCCTCTGGGATGGATACGTGCGCAATAGAAATGTAGCTATTAATATTATTATTATACAAAATTTGAAGAAATCGATCCAGAAATGTGGCCTGTAGAATGCACTTACGAAATCCTCCAAAGTATCTCTTAATTAACTTAGACAAAACGATTTACATGCTATATAGTAATAAGGTTGCGACTTTGCCAAATGATATCATCTTTGATGATACTGTCATTCCAAGAGTCAGATCAACTTAATTTTTTGGGGTAGTCATTGATGAAAAACTATCGTGGAAAGCGCACACTGACAATATCTGCAAAATAACTGCTCGCCAACACTGGTATCATCAGAAAATTAAGACATTTCCTACCCCATTGTATTATGTTATCTTTGTATTCCACGTTAATTCTTCCTTAACTTGAATTACGGACTTATCGCCTGGAGACCATTCAACCAACCAAGTTGACAATCTGTTCATTCAAAACTTGGGCTGAGCCGAATTTGACATGAATCAGGAAAAATGTTATTGTTCTGCTGTCCATGGTCAGACTTTATTGATCAAAATGTAAAATTAAAGGAATCCTAGGCTACAATATGAGTAAATTTTAATAAATTTGTATATATTGATTGCAACGATACAAGAGATGAATCTGGGTTTCCTTTTTATTGAATCACACTGTTTACACCAACAAGCCATATACCCCCTGTTCAGACACAAAACGTTTATACCAAAACTCAATAAAGAAACGTATAAAATTTTCATCGTATAGCCTACGGACCGTTCAGACACGTATCTTGACCGATTAGAAAAAACTTCGTATAGATGCACAATTTTCCACTGTGCATGTTGTTGTGGTCGCCGTTAGCCCAAATGAGAGGTAAGGTCACCTTTCACGTGCGCTCACGTTAAGCCCCGCTCAGTTATACCGTTCTATGGTCGCCATACGTTTAGACACACACACGGGAAAGGTGATTCGTTATCGAGTTCTAGTTCAAAATGATGCTCTGACCCTAGTTTCGTTATATGACGTTTCGTTAGTCAGCGTTCAGACACACAAATCCATCGTATAGCTATACCGTTTTAGTATAAATTTTTTGTGTCTGAACACAAACAATGCAGATTTTGTTTGGCAGCCATTCCCTTAAGTTTGTTCCCCGAAGTTTGCATGCCTGTTAGCAATTTGCCAAACCAGATTGCATCTTTTGACAAGATCATCCGGACCTATTTTCCTGACAACCAAACAGATGTACCCCAGGTGCAGAAGAAATAGAGAATCAATAAAAATAGCATTATTTCTACTACTACAGTTTCCCAATTATAGTGCATAACATTATCATTTATGTATTTATGTATATTATTTATGCATATTATTATCATGTATATTGGACCCCATGGAAGAACAGAGCCATTAGGTTAATGGCTCTGAAATGTGTTATTCATCCATTTAATCATTTTATTATTGTTGAAGTCTTTGACTCTGTTATATTGTGAAATCGTTTTTTAATATGATTTTCGGGTAAAAAAACAAAAAAACAAAGTGTCAAATCCAAAATGAATATCAATGAAAGATGTGTATAAAGACCCCTAAGGCCCCCAAAAAGAAATTGTTGTATTGGCGTAACCCGCCCGACCCTAAAAATGTCGCCGACCCTAGGTTTTTTTTTGGGGGGGGGGCTATCTATATCCCGTATCGTGCTGCATTTGCGATCGCGATCGCGATCGAAAAACCCGGAAGTGTTGCGGACAGAACTAGCTGCGTGTATTATGTACTATACTGTCGTAAAAAAAAAAAAAAAAAAAAAAAAAAAAAAAAATCCCGACCTACCTACCCTATTTTTCAGTGACCCGTTACGCCAATACAACAATTTTTTTGGGGGGGGCCTAATGGGAAAGCAGAAACAGAGGTCTCCATAGGCAGGTGGTATTTATACATAGGTTTGAGTTCTGGGAAATGTAATCAATAATATGTGAACTTTCTCATTCTTTTGATGTTAGATTAGAAAATTAGCATAGTAGAAATGTCCCCTGCAAAAGAATGCTCTTCATGTGGCCTCACATTAAAAATATATAAGTAACAGCTGAATTGTTCGGGCCGAACATTTGTGTGTAGTCCCATATAAACATTTATGTGTTCAGTGCATGTGACTCTTAACAGCTTGATTAAGTCAATTTCTTAGAATTTTGGTGATTCCAAAATCTTGCAGCACACACCAATTCTTATGTGCTAGGCCTATATAAACAGACTTTCTCAATTGCTTTGAGACAATTTCTTTCTGAATTCAATCTCATGACCAGAACTCAACTTCATCTTTAATACTTGCGCAACTGAAAAGAAAGTTATATATAGTTCTGAGTAAATCGCTTTCAAAGTTTTAGAGCATAATCTCAACCTCTTTAATGTATGAAGGTTGAATAAATTTTATATCCTTGGATAGATCATATTTCAGTGTTTAGTTCTATGTTTAATTATTTGCACAATCTTTTTATATTTTGGGGAAAATGAGCTGTAAACATAACTGTCATTTCGTGAAAACACAAAATTCAAGGACGCCGTTCTAATTTGTTTTCACTAAGTGACGGATCTCAGCCGCATGTGTGTAAAACATTTAACCATCATTTCGTGAAAACACAAAGTCATTTCAAGGACTTGCTCTTTTTTGTTTTCACAAAAAACATACAGGACGGCTGTAAGCCGTCACTTCATGAAAACAGAAATTCATTTTACTAGGTATTTTCTTGTTGACGTTATCGCCAGTTACATAACTAGACATTATTATGGTCTGAAACTTTGTGAGATTCAAGATGTTAGTGAATAAATGTCCAGAAATGCAAAAGACTCAAAATCGAAAAAAATATGCGATTTTCCTCATTAACGACACTTCGTGAAAACGGACGATATAAGTCACATATTGTGCGCACCCTCCGTAATCCAATGTTGTCTCCTTCCTCACACCCGCATGAATGGGCAACGGCCATCTTCCTCCATTGCGAGCAGCCCCAAAGGGTGAAACAAGTTGCTTGCAAGAAGAGGGGCAGGAGGGAGGGTCGATAGATTTATCTAGTAAATAGGAAAATCAGTTCAGATTTTACAAATTTACTGATTTATAGCAGTAAATTGGGTTCTAATTAACGAAAAGCTTTTAGGACCGGGGTGCTTACGAGAAAGCGCGGTCGCAATGCGGTCATACTCCCCGATGAATTCATCAGTGCCCGCAGAAGGAGTCTGTTACCTGAACAATAAGGAAGTCGGGAGTCTATGGTATGTTTCAGGCAAATATTTAGACAAGGCAATAGCCTCCGCCCCGCAGCAACGGGAAAGTAATTGAAGCTCTGCCTGTTCCGTCAGAGTCGATTCAGAAACAGAAGTCTGGGAGACTGATTCATAATCTGACCGTGCCTGATTAGCATGTGGAACCCATGGGATTAGTCAGGTACCCCCAGGGGTCACTGAAAGGCGGAGCTGCAAGAGTCGCAGGTGGGAGGGCCTCAACTGACCCCGGACCAACCAAAGGGGATCGGGGGCAAGCAGCTGGTCTAAGCCGGGCCGAAGAGTCTCAATATCAGATCCCTAAAGAGGGGTACAGGCAGGGGCTACGGTCTCGGCTGAGAGAGACCAGCCCTGCCGCTGAGCGAAAAGTCGCATCTTGCTGAGTAGCTCAGATTGAGATGGTCTTAGGCCCCTTGACTGTGTCCTTCTTCTTAGATGGCTTAACAGGAGTCGAAAGCCGCAGCCCGCTTCTTGGGCTGTCTGACAGACTTCGGGCGGCTCTCCGAATCAAATTCGGAACTGGGAACCAATACCTCACTGGAAGGCTGCCCGTCTGCCAATAGGGGAGGGACCCCCGGTTGGCTGGGTCTGTCAGAGATGCGCTTAGGTTTTTCACACAAAGCCACGCACCCACTACCCGCTCTAACCGAGCGACTAGAAGCTACAGTTGTGGGGCGGGCGCCCGGGGCGCCGAGTGCAAGAGCGGACTGGGACGAGACGCCAGTGGTCGCATATAAAGCACTATAAGTGGTTTGTGGACGCATTACTGCACCACATGCGGGCAGAGATATAGTTACCTAATTAGAGGAAAGATGAAAGAGATAACAATGGATTACGGGGGGGGGGGGGGGGGGGGGGGGGGCAGAAGTTCTGGACTGGGTTGCGCTGTCAGGAGACTATAGCAAAAATAGGTAGATACTCAGTAAATTATTGTTCATGCTTTCAATACAAAACTTAACCCATTGCCTACGGGAACCGGCTGGTCCCTGGACTAAGCTTATAGGAATGGGAGAATTCAGTAGTCAACGGCTTAAAAAAAAATAATTGTGTTTGCACCCTTCCGCTAGGCGAACAATGATTTCAACCATTGAAGAAACGTAAAACATTGCGTGTGAACACAACCAATCCTTGGCAGCAGCTGTCTAATCCCTTAATGGAGGAAATGGACTGATGTTTGTGTCACTTGGCTTGACCACAGTAATGATGAAAGATTACAAATGGTCTGATGGATGACACACAAAAATCAAACACTCTAAAAGTTTGAGAACTTGCAAAGCCAAATATAGACCACACAGGTGCTACATATGCAATTGCCACTAGCTCAGAATATAAATGTCACTTGCCCAAGTGGGAAAGCATGACAGTGAAAAGAGTTTAAAAAAAAAAAAAGTTCTAATAAGACTACAATTTTAGGTGAGTAGTCTCAATATAAAGGTTTAATTTTTTTTGGTGTCTTTCAAGGCACTGTTTTCAAGAAACATATGACTACCAACTGGACATCAACACATTGTTTCCTTAATAAGACTAATTACACACAGCTTTGACTTTATATAAGTATTATGAGGTGACTGCTTACAAGGAATATTACTACCACCTGAACTTGAAAGCTTTGTTCTGGGATGGAAATATTCAATGCTGGATCCATGACCTAACATTGACACCCATTACAACTTGTAAAAGTGGGTGGCAAATTTATGTCAAAACTTGGTTCTAATGTTGATTCTGGAATCCAATCCACAACTTGTCTACACTCCAGGGTTCATGGTTGGCAGGATTTCGCTGTGCAAGAAGAGAGGGGAGATATTATTCTAACCACAATTTCTCACATATTTCTCCTACAAATGGTCTCTGTTTTATAGCAGAAACATTCGGCAAAGAAGTTGAAATCTCTTTTACCAAACACTATTCAATACTCCTATTATAATCAACATCATGATTATCCTCATCCCCCCTCTCTCTCTCTCTCTCTCTTCTCTTCCTCTTCTTCTTCTTCTTCTTCCTCCTCCAAAATATTTCAGTAAACCACTCCGAGGTACAATTGGCAAGTTATAAGACAGGTTCACAAGGAGGGAGCTAAACTTTAAGTTTTGCTTGTAGTTTCAGACCGTATGAACAGAGTCGTAGTGTTGAAACTTTAAGTTTACTTATAGTTCCAGAACCACAAGCGAGCTTGTAGTTAACACCGAAACCATGAGCGGGGGGGGGGGGGTCGTCTTACATCATAGTTATGGACCGTGGGGACAGAACAACTTTGTGTTTATAATGATGACCTCTCTTTTCATGTTAAAGTGACAGTGAATTGAAGCTCCTAATGGCACCATCTTTCAACAGAATTTGAAAAGTGCCTGTGCCTCTAATTTTCCCCATCATGCCCCATTCTAGTTTGTAGAAGCTTAGTATGTATCTGTAGGCAATTTTCCACATGTGCAATGTCAAAAATAATAGTTTGAAATATAGAATGTGCCTATTTTCCTAACAGCTGTTAGTCAAAATTCAAATAAAATGCAATCAATTTTCAAATTATAATCTCAAATAGCAGTTACTGTAAGGTGGCGCTGTTCAAATTTTGCCAGTTAAATGCCATTTTAAACTGAGATTACAACAGGACGAGTGTCGTTGTTTCGGGCCAGTGAACCTCATCGTTGTTAGCGAGTTTCGCTAAGTTTCACTGACTTAAAGTTTCGAAACCACAAATACCGTATGAACGTAGCTATAGAATCTTCAAATCCTTGTAATATCACTTTCAAGGGTAAAGAATAATCCTGACAATCACCCTTTAGCACAACAAAAGTTTTCCAAAGTCTAGCTGCTGTTTCCTAGCTAGTTTTGTCAAAATTTGAAATAATTCTCCATTGAGTTTTACACTTGTAGTTCTAACTAGGCATCCGGATTCACAAGATTGCAAGAAATACTATCAACAAAATACATGTCATTGTTGAACCAACATGCATAAAATCATTCCCATGACATTGTAGACAACCAATGCGTTTATACAGAAGCTAAGGTCATGGGTCATATAGGTCAAAGGTCAAATCAGCTCTTCACCTCTGAACCTTGAATGTAATCCAGCAGCTTGAGAGGATTATTGGCAGTGTGTGCAAATATTCAAAGGGAAGGTGGAAAAAAAGTCATATTTATGATATCAGCTGTATGGATATCCCCCTGTTTATATTATGGAAATTGTAGATAGCAGCTTGGAAGAGTAAGGACTAATTTCTTGTCTGATATTTTTCCATGTTACTTTGTGGTTCATTAGGAGTGTGATGAGGGTGGATAAGAGGGAATCAGGATTACCTGTTTTTATAATAGTCTTTAGACTCCTTAAAAATAAAGTTGAGTACTGGTCATGCAATTATATTGTAAAAGAAACAGTATCAAAGGCAAAGCTATTGGGAAAAGTTGACCACATATACAACGTATACATAAGACTTGTTTTATACTGTGTTGTTTTGGAATCATCAAAATAGATAAGAAACTGTCCCAATCTCGCTGAAAAGCACATGTACTGCACACAGAAATGGGTACATGGGACTACACACACAAGTGGCATGGATGTTCGGCCCAAAAATTACAGCCATTTGAAGAGCAATGCTCTTCAGGGGATATTTCTACTATGTTTTTCCAAACTGACTTATATTAAAGGAATGAGAAAGCTCACAAATTATTTTTCACCTTCCCCAGAACTCAACCTTCCCTTTAATTTTTAACCATCATCAATATAATGGCTTGAAATTTTATTTCTAATTTTTTTAAATTTAATTAAATTTTTTTTGGGGGGGAGGGGGGAGGGAGGTTAATTTCACATACAATAGCTGTGCACAAATTGCACTATTTGTTAGTGTAGTTTCACTGATCAATTTTACATTGAAACTTTGAGAAATCTAACAATGTAAACTGATGTGGTAATTAAGAACAGCCAATTTCAGCAAATCTACAAGCTGTACTTTTAAAGGGGGGGGGGGGGGGGTGGTGAAGGGTGCCAGACCAAATCAATATGTTGCTGATGATTTTGGCCACATTAGGTGTAAGGATACCATTATATTTATTTTTTTTAGATTTGTGAGGTTTGAAGAGAATTTATTTAGTATCCAATATATAATTTTGTTTTCTTTTTAACATTGCTAAATAATTCACAAGTGAATTTAAAGCTAGGACAAACCTCATAGTAATTTTGTTGCTACACATAGGCCTATACAAGAGAAATAATGGATATTGGCCACAATTTACATCTTTAAAAACAGTAACTGATGGATTTCCAATCTTCCTCTCGATAACACCATGTTTAAAATGTTTAAAGGAGGATGTTGGGTTTTCTGATAGCATTTGATTATTTCAATGTATATCTCAAAGAGTATGCACAGAGTTGAGAAGGACAATTTCAAAATCCGGACACAAAAACAAGACAGCTATGTTTATACCTTCACATCAAACAGGCGCCACTCACATCCTTTAACCTTTGGCAATTATCACTGATCAGTTTAACATGAGACATGTTCACATCGAAGTTAGGGCTTGAAACAGGGTCCAAATTGTTAGCTATATCATCTGGAAAATGTGCTTAGAAAATCATTGGAACAGGGTTTCCAGGGCATAGCCTACATAGCTAGACAAAGGCCTACACATATAGACGTGTAAATATATCCACAGATATGCATGCATAATGATCCACAGTTCATAGCATTCCAAGGGCCCACTGGATCTACATGCATACATATATGTAGGCCTCTAGTTTATCATCACTTGCAGTCTGGTAACAAAAATAAAAACCCATCATAACCATTACCATCATTATCATCATCATCATCATCATCATCATCATCGTCGTCATCATCGTCGTTGCAACTATCGGTACCATCATCACCTAGTTTACAAAGAGAATGTAAGCAAGCTGTGATATGAACGCAGCAGGGAGGATGGAACTGTGTTGACTCTCTTTGCTCTGGTTGCAAAATTTTAGAACATAGACAACCTGTGGTATGAACAGAGCCAGGGAGGACATACATTGTTGCTCTATATTGACTCTTTATGCTTTGCTTGAGATTAGAACAATGACCTTAGTAGGGAGGAGTAGGTCATTTCTGACTTCCAGGAGGAAGACACAAAAAACAACCACATCAGAAAGAAGGTCTTGAACTTATCAGATCATTTGAACCAATAAATGGTAGACACCTGGGGACAAATCACCTAGCTCCCCCCAAAAAATTGTGTGCAACTAATATATCATCTGTTTGGAGCCAGAAGGGCGTTAACTCATATATTTAAACACAGCGTTAACACCATTCTGGCTCTCAACAGATGATATAAATCCTCTATGCGAGAACAGTTGAAGAATACGAAGAAAATAACAGACAGGGTACTCAAGTCGGACTTGAGTACCCTGTGCGTGCCAGAGTGCTGCTGTTGTTGTTTTAGGTTTAGTGGCGCTCTTCATTCAAATTTGAATATTTACGCCGGAAAAAGAAAAAGAAAATTTGTTTTATGTATTCCACATGCAGCCAGTGCTGCATTCATTTTGCAAGATTTTTTTTGAGAGACTCTTGACAAGCTGTCAGCACAAATCGTTGCCCGTTTTTGATGTATTTTCTGGCCAGCCCGGTTCGGTGCATTAATTGAACAGGCTTCTCAGCTGGCACGAAAACATGCGCAGCCTAGGCCCCTCCAATACCGGTCAGGATAGTGCGATGCCCGTCAGTGGGAACGTCTCCTTCCCGGAAAGAAAAACATGAAACAAAATACTTATTAATACTGGTCAGTATGCACATATAATTCTGGATGATTACCTAATAAATTTTTGGCAGACATTCTGGGCTTTTGTCCTATGGTGCAGTTAGTAGTACAGTGAAACCTGTCTATAAAGACCACTCAAGGGATACAAGAAAAGCGGTCTTTATGAGCAGGTGGTCTTTAAGTACAGGTACATTTAATACACGTTTCAATGAGAAGCACCTTTCAAGGGAAACAAAAATTGTGGTCTTTATATACAGGTGGTCTTTCTACAAATGTATACAGGTGGTCACGAAAGCAGGTTTGACTGTATATGTACAGGTGCATTGAGTAGTCTACTCACATTCTCTATACAGAAGTAAAACTTGAAGCTGACATTTTGGATACACCATGTATATGCAAGGAGGTATTGGTACTAGGCAAGCATGGCCCCTAAAACATTCAGAGCAAAATCATTTTTTTCATTTGATCAAAATCAAACAAATCAAATTGCAAGTCAATGCAAAATACAAAGTACTAAAATACAAAATTACTACAGTACATAATTAGCTACAGATGGAATTTTAAAAGAGAATTCCCGCCACTCAATACATAATTTTGTTGTTGTTTTTGATTTTGCTGTTTAAAAGTTTATGAGTTAGAATTATTTCTTTTCAAAAGGACCTTTTAATATTGTTTGTAATTTTTTACGTTTTGAAAAGCCCACACACCAGTTATTTCATACCATCTTTTAATAAAAAAATTTCTTTCACTTTTTATCTAAAGATT
The DNA here is from genome assembly GCA_025617745.1 of Heliocidaris erythrogramma. Taxonomy (NCBI): domain Eukaryota; kingdom Metazoa; phylum Echinodermata; class Echinoidea; order Camarodonta; family Echinometridae; genus Heliocidaris; species Heliocidaris erythrogramma. Next base: position 13,352,333 of record CM046871.1, on the reverse strand, counting down.
TTGTAAAAATAGGACATTTTTCAGACTTCGCCTTCCTCCTACAAAAGTGCAAAGCGATCATCTGACCTCCTTCCAGCTATCACATGACCTTGCTTTTGTTTTAACATCTGTTCAACTTTAAGTAGGCTAAGGATTTCTCAAATCATTTGAAGGAAAAGGAAAAGTTAAGACAGGATACACATGGAGCATAGTAAAAAGAAAATTTGTCATCCCCCAACACTATTTAAGCCAACATTCTGACATAGAATGCAAATCTCCCGATTCTTATATTTTCAGGAAAGTTCATTAACTCCAGAAAGTACATTCTTTGACACTCAATTTACACTTGAAACTTGAGGAAACATACCTTCTTTGTTTGTTTCTGATTTCCCAAATTCTATTTGAAGAAGGAAGAATTAAATGCTTGACTGGCTCCAGGAGACAATATTTAAAGGCCTGTATACTCTCATGCGGTTGGACTCAGCTCTAATTTATTTTGAATTAGGAATAACACGATGAATGCGACGGCGTCTCCTGTATGCCTCCGCCTAAATTCAGTTGATGGCTCAAACTGTTCTTGAAATATTGTGATAACCAGAATAAAAAGCCTCTAATTACATGTTAATTGACCTCTTTGACATTTAACCTTACACCTTATAACCCAAAAGTCTGATCACTTTATCTCCTCCTAGTCATGAATACAAAATAGTTGAGATATGGTGACAACAAAGGTAAAATACATTAATTTCACATACACCTGTATAATGACCTTTATGACCTCATAGACCGGTCACCTTTGACCTACGTGAACAAAAATCTAATCAGTTCGTCTCACTATGGTTTTAATAACGGATATTTTTCGAACCCAGAGGCAATTTAATTTGTCCAATGAAATAATAATTTAGTTGTTCAACTAATGACCCCGACATAAATTCATAACCAACACCTACACAAACAGAACTGGTTCCTATCACCAGACATAGCAAAATACAGTGCTTAGATCTGACACCTACATACCCCAAAATCTACTCAGATCATCTTCCTATGGTGATACATACTAGCACAAAGTTTGAAGTTCATACCTCATGTGGTTCTTGAGTTATCGCGAGAACGAGAAAGCGGGATGGACGGACGGACGGACGGACAACCCGAAAACATAATGCCTTCGGTGGCCGGAGGCATAAAAGTCACTTTGGAAAGTTTCAAGCAAAATGATTATGTTTTCCTTCTTCAGTTTAGTGCTGGCATAGAGGGCATTTATACTCCCATTTTTCAGGCCAGAATGAGCCTTTTTTTACGCGTTTAGTTAAAAAGCGTTGCGTCCACAGTCATTTTCGTTTATTCGCCGATTTAAAACGACTATGGAAAACTCACAAAAAGGTGCATTTTGAATCAGTGTTTCTCCAAAAAGACGGTTTCTGGGGAAACATAAACCCACAATCTTTTGGAAACACGTTTATATGACGTCATATAAACATGTTTCCGGTTAACATGATAATCCGTGTGCCGCTTGCGCAATGATGTTTTTTTTCTCAATGCATGAATGCATAAGCAGTCGGCATCCGAGCAAGAGCTACCTGTTTACTTAATACTTCTTTTATAATTATATTATTGAGTCGAGTTCTATAATTATGCGTGTCAAAGGCTCAAATTATAATGAAGATGAACTACGAGCCCTTCTCCTTGCATGGTCATGAAGAGCCTGAAATTCAACAATAGTTGAATGGATTGAAAAGAAATAAGCCTATCTACGACAAGTTGGCGGACCAGCTTGTGGCTGTGCAGGTTTTGCTAGAAGAATAGCTATAGGGCAAGCAGTAACCCAAAACTTTCGAAAAAACGTGCGCCCCAACTTGACCTGCCCTCCCGGGGTCAACGTAGCATGCGCAGTGCAAGTTTGTGATCCACCCAGCTGCAGAGCCCCAAATTGCCTGGAGAATAGAAGCATAGGTAGCACCCCGTGAAACTGCGTCTTAGTCACTCTAAGATGAGCGTTTTAGAAGAGCTCATTCGCAGAGAAAGCATATACGCACCCCTAAATAGATATCTCATGTCTCATGGTAATACAAGACTCTTTGCAAAATTTTGTTTTACGGAAGATATATTTCTTTTTGTTTATTTTTCTTGAGGGTCAGGGATTTGGGGTTCGTGCTACCCATAACATATTGATCTGGTATTTCCAGTTTGATCTTTAGATGTTTCAAGTAGAACCTTTGATGTTAAAACTGTTTTATAATCATAAAATGCCAGTTGGATCCCTCACTCTATGTAGGTATTGCTAACTTAGAATGCGCCTGGGTAAACAAGACATATCATTATCATCATCATTATTATTATTATTATCACATTGATTGGTTAATCAAATTAGAGTACCTGGATACTTTAATACTGATCTGCAAAGACAATATTTCCAGCTACGCAAGCAATCAATTCATCATGGCTTTAGTAGGAGACACTCATACTCCAGTTTACCAGATGGGCATGGTGAAATCATTACTGTATTCCCAAGATGATCGGATGAAAATTGAAAGGAAAAGAGACCATATCACCACAACTACCTTTCTGGATTTTAATTTCCCAGAACCTCACAATTTTACCCTTCAAAATCAGCATATCTATGCTCAGACAACTACCATACAGGTCTTCTAAATAGGGGGGGGGGGGGAAAGATCCAAGGGGCAGTTGTCCTAGGATAAAAATAGACATCATCCACAACATGCAAAGGCACTTCCTTCTACATGTATCTTGCATATAATGTACTTATCCCAGTTCAACATTTCCAGCTAAATGTAGATGTAAAAAGTATGAATTTTGTAGCTCTTAATCGAATTAAGTTAAAATGATAATCTTGTTGACATTTGGGCACTTCCGCACCAGAAGATACTTGGAATACACCTGGGAACTCCATAATCAATTGGATAATTGAGTTCCATGATCTTTATACTGTAAAGCACAGACAACACTTCCAGATATGGAATCAATTAATCCTGGCCTTTAATAGGAGGCACTCATAAACAAGTTTTCATGATGAATATGATGAAATCATCATGGGAGTCATTAAGAAGATAATGAGGTGAGACATATCTCTTGTTAATGATCAGTAAGAGGGATGGGATGGGAATAGAAGCAGTGAGGTAATCATGAAGTTCCTTCTTATGTCTGGCCTTATTTATCTGGTGGGATATGAGAGAGAAAGGGAAAGAGCAGAGGAGAAAGAAGGATGGTGAGTGATTGAGAAAATGACAACAAGAGAGAGGAGGAGGAGGAGGAGGAGAAAACGAGAGAGTGAAAGAGAGGGAGAGGAGAGAGAGAGAGAGAGAGAAAGAAGGATGGTGAGTGATAGAGAAATGAAAGAGGAGAGAGAAAGAAGGATGGTGAGTGATGGAGAAATGAGAAGAGAGAGAGGGAGGAGAGGGAGAAAGAGGGATGGTGAGTGGAGAAAATCAGAACGAGAGGAGAGAGAGACAGACAAGAGAGAGTGGGGGAGGGAGGGAGAACACTTGGCAAATAGACTACCTATGTGAGGTTTACATTTTGGACCAAATTTGTTTGATGATTTAACCCCCATGACAACCTACCCTCTAAAAAAAAGAGAATTATCACTCCTTTTTCACTGCTCCAGGAATCATGTAAGTGATCACTTTTTTAGGAGTGAATATAGATTATTTTAGGGTGCTCTCTCTCTCTAAAAAAAGTGAATTTTCAATCTATTTTCACTATGTTTTCACTCACCCAGGGAGTCACGTTAAAATCTGAAATATAACCTTCAATATAGCTCTTTGGGACACCTGTGACAATGCCAGCATCAGTCAGGTGGGATGTTGACTTCCGTTAATAACTTCCTATACTGCTAAATTTAATCCCCAATCTCATGGATATTGGCCGATTGTTATCTACCTAGCTGACTGATGAAATTATCACAGGTACATGTACATGTGAGGGATTGTACCAGTTTTGAACCATAAATCATATCACCCTAGAAAATTAAAAATCTTCCTTTTCCCCCATCACTTAGTTAATTATTTTGTAATCTGTTCTATTTACAAAAAAAATAAGGGGCAAAGGGCATAAGTTTATTTAGCCGAGTGGCACCGACTGATATAGTATGGCATATTATGTACTTTTCTCTTTGATCCATACGTAGATCACTGTTGGTAGGCCTGAAAAGTAATTGCTTTAATGCTAGTAAAATTGAAAGAACAGTATATAATGGCTACAAAAGCTCCCATTCTTTCTTTCTCAAATGATGTGATATTGAAAAATAACAATCATTAAACTAAATCGCTGTGTTCTCGAGAATTGTTTCTCTTAGTTTTTGTAACTCCTGTCAAATCTTTACATATTGGATTTCTAGGAGATAAATAATCATTGACTAACAATGTCCAAATTGTAATTCCATAGTAGTGTAACAATTGCATGTGTACAATGGCGTATCCAGGATTTCCCAATAGGGGGGGGCGCCAGGAATTATTGATCGCTGTCATGGGGGAGGGGTCTTTGGAAAATTTTTGCTTCTGAAGAAGGGCTGAGATGCAAAATAGTGCTATGTGTGACCAATTTTGAAGCCTATTTAATGAACAATATTTTCAATTGGTATGAGGATTTTTTTTTTTTTTTTGCAATTTTTTTTTTTACGACGGCCAATAGGGGGGGCGCGCGCCTGTTGCGCCCCCCCCCCTGGATACGCCCCTGTGTGTAGGACATGACCCCTCTTCTCTGATACTAAGTAATATTTTAGCCTAATTAATATTTGCAATTTGCAAGTTTTCATGTTTTCATGCTTTATAGTAGAATTGTATCATGTCGTGAGTATTGACAATTTAACCAGAGCTCTTTTGGAGCTTTCCTATTAAAAAAGCTGAATTGCTCTCTGCTCATTTTTCCCCCCACTACATGAGCCCACCTCCTTTACTTTTGTACATCTCTCACAGTCCATTTCATATTAATTGGTGCGTTCCATTATCACAGTATCATCTGTCCAAAATCAAGTAGGTACCAACTCCCTCTCAACACCCACATGTCAAATCAAATCAAGCCAGGCAGGCTATATACCTCACACAACAGACCCCTCCATTATGGTCCATTAGAGGGCAACATGAGCACTCCAGAATTATTGATTTTGTGAGATAATTTTCAGGTAGTTTATCAACAAAATTTCACCCCCATTTCCTCTATAGTTAAAAAATAGGCCAATCGACCCTAGATACTCGATACTGAGGAAATACGCTAGTTTACAGGCATAAGTTTGTTTTCTCCATTAGAGGGTACAAAAGCGCTTTAGAATCATTGAATTCGAGAGATGATTTTTGTGATGTTCACTGAGAAGTTTCACTCATATGACACTCCACCGCAAATTCATTGATTTGTTCAGAATATCTCATCTAGAAGAGGCATCTCCATAGTTTTGTGACTAATACTTAGCAAAAAACCCCACGAAAACAAATTTATTTACCCAGGATCGATAGCCTTGTCAATATTAATACTGATCTTCCTGAAGGCCTTGTAATCATCATTACCCCTGCATCCATTTGATACACCTTAGTTGAGAGGGACAAATGTTGGTAAACTATCTTGTCCAAGGCTGTAAAGCACCTTCAGGGCTGTGAGTGGGATTTCAAAAAAGCGCGGTAAAAAAGCTGAAACTAGTTTACCTGATCTATTTACTTGTCTTCCGCTTCTTAATCGACGTAATGCAGATTGAGCGGCTGCCCATGGGCGGCCTGCTCGACATATGTGGCAGCGCGGTCCACAGTTCTCCGTTCCGGTATATACGAATGCAAGCAGCATGAACTTCACAGTGCATCGCGCGCGAAGGCAAAACACATACAGTACATACATGTATATGATCAATGGTACATTGTTTTCCATTGGTCGCAAGAGAGCTAGACTCTGCTCGCGCTTGCAGCCATTTAGCCAGACTACATTTCCAGCCATCCAAAACCATTGAAATAATGGTTGCCGATAAAATAGCGGGAAATACACACAGGAAAAAAAGTGGAAATTGAAATCGGCGAGAATAATAAAAAAAGGCAGATTTCCGCTAAAAAAAAAAGAAGGTCTCACAGGCCTGCACCTTTCAAAGATAAATTAATTAACAAGCTCAATATTGAGTTATTAGACCAATCGGGGTAACCTCGCAAGTCATAAGGACCGCTATTCATAAGGACCACTTATTCATAAGGACCACTATCCATAACGCGTGACGAAATGAATAGCGGTTTTGTACGAATAGCGGTCTTTATGAATAGCGAGCAAACCATAGACAACTTACCTCGCTATTCATAAGGACCTCCGTTCATAAGGACCACTATTCATGAGGACCGATATTCATAACGCGTGTTTAATGAATAGCAAGCGGACCCGGACCAATCAGCTCTTCTCTAGAAATAAGTCAGTGTTTTAAGATCCCTGTCACCATTAGCCTACTCGGTAAGTCAAGTAATTCCTGCTTGCTTCAGATCACATCGTAGTCTGAGTGCCCCTTTATTAACAAATTAACCCCTAAATGGCTAAACAGCAGGGGTGGTATTCTGAAAGCTATGTTAGCGTGAAAAGTACATGTATGTTAGCTAATCGGTATATTCTGAAAATAAAGTTAAGTTTGCCGGGAAGATGCAGCGTGCATCCGCATATCTTTACGCAAGCCTCATGCGCGGACTTAACATAGCTTTGGTATTCTGAAACCTCTTTTAACCTAAAGATAACATAAAAGTTAAAATAAAAGATCATTGGTCTAGGGGTCTTTTAACTATGATACATCATTCTATTCATACGTGAAATGCATAAGACATTTTCTTTTCTGTGTTTTTCCGATTTGGTTTCTGTGATAACTATTATAATCATTCTGCAAATCTATAACGTTCGAACTTGAAACACATAGAAAACATTAGAAAGAAAGGAATAGGGTAGCTTTTTTTGACACTTTCGCAAGAAAGTTTAAGTATACGTATGAAATGAGGATAACTCAATAAATGCGCGCCATATTTGACATACTTGTAGGCACGATCAAACAAGAAGCATGATTGGCTGAGAGAGCATTTTAACAGTGATTATGATTGGAGTATCAATGAATTATTAAGTATTAAGAAATTAACATAAAAGTTAACATAGAAGTTAACACAGTTTTCAGAATACGGCCCTGCAGGCCAACAAGTCCTAGTTTGCTTGTGATAATAGCTCAAACAAATACCCTATTAAAGCCCAAGGGTGAAATCGCATGTTACATATCAATTCAATTCAATTCAATTTATTTCACATTCGATAAAAAGGAGCAAACATACAAAATTTAAATCACAATAAACAGAGAATATATACATCAATAGAAAACAAAACAGGTAATATCAAAATGTGAGGGACAAACAAAGGCCGAAGGTCTATCTAGGTTTATCCCAAAATATACATTATAAAATATGATGCTTAAAAGAATCAAAAACATTTACACGCATGTACAAAACAATTTACCAAAGTACAGCGAAAAAACAGAGCAAGCAAACAAAAACAAGGGGCAAAATGTAAACATTATTTTAAAGTGTATAAGATAAGATTAGTTGTTTTTTATAATTCCTATTGAAGCTAGATGAGGAAGGGCTATTTTTAATATCTGATGGAAGATTATTCCACAGCTTTGGACCACTGTATGTAATTGTGGTTCGAGAAAATTGGTAATTAAATTTTGGGATACGAATATGGGCAGATTGTCTAGTTAAAGGTCCCCAGAAATCCAAATGCAAGTTAATTTCTGTTGATGTGCGGGCATGCATACAACTCATATTTTGTTATTAAAACATCTAAAGATGTTTCATAGATTTTTAAATATTTTTTGAAATATTTTTTCCTAGCCTCTTAAGCTCCACCCCCCAAAAAAGCTCCAGATCTTATTCCCGAGATGACATCATCTGTCAATCATTAGTGAGCTAAGGAGAGAAAGTGGTATGTAGCTTTGCCAGAGATAACCATCTGTTCTAATGGACCATACAATGCCGACATAGGAGTTGCTATGCCAGACATGCTGTAGCATCACCACGAAAAGAAGGGTAATGAGGAGGTATTGTTTGAAAGCATGCAATTCTATTGTGAGCATGTGCTGAGCTGGGGGAAGTTACATTCCACTCTGTATTGTAGAATGTTAGTATGGCTGACTAATGATTGGCAGATGACGTCATCTCGGGAATAAGATCTGGAGCTTTTTTGGGGGGTGGAGCTTAAGAGGCTGGGAAAAAATATTTCAAAAAATATTTAAAAATCTATGAAACATCTTTAGATGTTTTAATAACAAAATATGAGTTGTATGCATGCCCGCACATCAACAGAAATTAACTTGCATTTGGATTTCTGGGGACCTTTAAGTAAGGTACAACAGAAGAATTTAGCTTAAAACAATCATTCAAAAACTTAGGTAACAAATGATGCAAGTATAAGAACATAAAATTAGCTAGTTTTAGTTTGTGTATGTCTTGAACTGTCAGTAGGTTGACTTCTTGAAACAGCAGAGCTGTATGTGATAGCGGAGCTGAACCTGTAATAATACGTACTGCTCTTTTTTGTAAAAGTAAAATTCTATTGAGATGAGTTGGAGCAGAGCTGCCCCAGACAATGTTACAATAAGTTATATGGGGATCTATCATCGACTGATAGATTGAAAGAAGAACTTTATGTGGCAATATCTTTTTTAATCGATTTATTGCACCAATAACTTTGGATATTTTACATGCTATATAAAAAATATGATTTTTCCAAGTCAGTTTATCATCTAAGACAACTCCTAAAAAGTTAGCAGAATGGACCAATGGAATTTGAAAATTATAAATGAAAACCTTTACATCATTATATTTTATATTCTTATTTTTGGGTTTAAAAAGCATGCAACATGTTTTCGACAGATTAATTTTTAATTTGTTTGATGCAAACCACCTAGAAAACTTTTTAAGCTCTGAGTTCATGGTGTTACATAAGTATTCAATATTATCCCCTGGCAAGAATAAGTTAGTGTCATCAGCATAAATAATTGAATGTAACATATTACTCACAAACTGAATATCATTAATATACAAAAGAAAGAGTAGCGGGCCTAACACGGATCCCTGTGGAACACCGATATTAATATTTTTAATAATGGAAGAATTATTATTCATTGAAACATATTGCACTCTATGAAGCAAGTAGCTAGAAAACCAATCTAAAGCTGTACCACGAACACCATAGTGGTTCATTTTTTGGATCAAAATTTGATGATCAACACAATCGAAAGCTTTAGATAAATCCAAAAAAATGCCCATAACAATTTTTTTGTTTTCAAAAGATAAAGAAATATGATTTGTTAATTCAAGTAAAGCCATGTAAGATGAATGACCTTCCCTAAATCCGAATTGCTTAGAATATAAAATGTCATGCTTCAGTAGGAAACTAACCAAACGATTATACATTAATTTTTCAAAGATTTTTGAGAAAATAGATAGAACTGAAATCGGTCGATAATTATTCAGTAGTTCTTTATTTCCCTTCTTAAAAACTGGTACAACCTTAGCGATTTTCATTCGACTTGGAAATATACCCGTTTGTATTGAAAGATTAAAAATATCACATAGAGGGTGTAATAATATGTAATATGTATATGTATTTGCATCTTCACTGCGAATCAGCTCAAGCTAGTTGTGATCTGGCTAATTTCCCCGGGATGAAAATTAGTGTGGTACATTGAATACTTGGACTAATGAAAACTGGCCTTTTCGAGGATGGTATAAATCCAGCCTAAAGCCCTTTCTCCAAGAGGTGCAGGCTCTCTCAACACTGGGATAAAATTTGCGCTCAAAAGAACTCACCCTTAGTGGCAGTGACAATGGGCTAATGTCAAGCAGTAATCTCTCTATTCTTTCTGGTGGTAGAACTTCTGCACGTCCGCCAGCTCGCAGGTAGTGAGAGAGCCAATTACGGTCGTCTCATGCAGGGAAATTGATCACAAGAGAATTCTGCAACTGTTCTCAATATTTGTATTTTGATTTGAATTTTGTTATCTCTACAGATTCTCAAGATTCTGCTATTAAAAAGCAGAAGGCCAGTAAAACATGAAAAATAATTTGTGTACCGCTAGAAAGTAATCAACCTCAAGGAACTTTCTTGCATTCCCCAAAAGGGTAAAACATGTTGCTTGCAAGGAGAGGGGCAGGAGAGGGGCAGGAGGGAGGGTCATATATATATCTCGTAAATAAGAAAACCAGTGCTGATTTTACAAAGTTACTGCAATAATTCATTTGGGAAAGGGAGGCATGTTTTAAGGGAGGAAGGAAAAGGAATTACGGGGGAAGACACCGCGCCTTCACGGTAGCTGACGCAAATAATTCCTCTCTTGCAGGAACATCCTTTAAATAGCAAATATACAGTAAATAGCCAATAGGCGGCCCTTATAATATCATCAAGCGTCACACATTTTACAACTGCAGTTTAAGTAAGCTACTGATGCAGTTAAAAAATCCCATAACCAGAGAGTGATTAAACAACCTAAGTCAACTGAGAAAGAACCATAACAGAAATGCAATTGCAACAAAAATCAGTGTCCCTTACAAGGAAACGGCCCTCATATATGGGTGATTCTTCGCCAAGTGTCTACTTTCGAGTTTCTGGAAAACTGAAAAAAAATATTTGCTTTTTGACATGCTCATTCACTTTTTATATGGACAAACATCTCTACTACCGGGAAAATAGGTTTGGCACGATCTTTCCAAGGTTTATTTTACTTATCCTGCCCATTTTTTCGGCATTGTTCACTGCATTGCGTCATATCCGTCACATTTGAGAGTAATCAGTACTGAACATTAGCAATTCGTCATTGATAGATTTTTTTCTTTCTTATGCTCCATTAAACGGATCTATAGATATAATTCTTCAAGATACTTCAAGATTTTTTATTTTTGGTGAACATAAAGCTATTTTAATTTACTTTATAACCCACCGCCGAAGAAAAATCTCGCATTTTCGCAAAAGTGACACTTGTCACAATACTTTTTACCCATTTGCCTTAAAGCTGTTTTAATCATGCATTTATAGATGGTAGAATAGTTTTCATTTGTCACTTTTCTTCAAATTTCATGGTTATTATTGCAATAGTTTAGGAATATCAAAGAATAAATTTACATGTGACGGATATGACAAGCCGTGACGGAGATGATCACTCATTTCATGCACGAGGATGGATGTGACTTTAAATTTGCCTTAAAGCTGTTTTAATCATGCATTTATAGATAGTAGAATAGTTTTCATTTGTCACTTTTCTTCAAATTTCATGGTTATTATTGCAATAGTTTAGGAATATCAAAGAATAAATTTACATCGGACGGATATGACAAGCCGTGACGGAGATGATCACTCATTTCATGCACGCAATGGATGTGACTTTATATTTGTCAAAATGAATAGATACACAACATCGATCTCCATACACAAGTAGTTCAGTGCTCTAAACTTGAAAACATTTTTATTCAATTTCATAAAGCGTGTTAAAATGTTTTTAAGTATACAAAAGCAACAATATACGGCAATGACCAGTTGCCCAAGCATTGGCAAGACATGACAAATGCTTCCATACAAGTATTCATGGTCGTACACCTTGTATTTCGAGAGGTGGGTTTCTGTTAGTGATTAAAAAGTAAACCCAATCTCCAGAAGTGTCTTTTATGATTTAGCAAGTTCATATGTGAGTTAGACAAGTTTATCGAAAGGAATAAAATTCCTTTTCCATTCCCTTTGTTAGGCTTTGTTTTGGTGATAGAATGTACCGTATACTAGTATACTAGGCGACTGCCTGTATAAAAGGAAATTCAATGTACATGGTGTTCAGTACAAAACCATAAATACTAAATTTGCATCTCAATGTTTCTTCCACCTCTATTAAACATCTTTAATTTTTAATATCGATGCAGATTGAAGATTAATGTATTAATATGTGGTCAAATGAATAAACAATTTTTATATGCTTCCTTTTAATTAAATCCCTGTATTCCTTGCTACTTCTGCGCCAACTTCTTCTGATTTTCCTCTGTGCCCGTTGACTTCTATTGGAGACAGGAACATAGCTTGCTTTCTTACGCTCTTGTTCTTTCTTTAGATATCTTTCTTTTAATGTTGGGTCACTTTTCTGACGATCACGGTATCGCTTCGCACGTTCTGCGGGTGTAAGGGCCATCCTAAAATTTAGGGATAAGAAAAAAAAGAATTGATTTCATGGAATTTCATAGCATAGGCCTACTTTATTTGTATTATTTGGTAATTATTACATCATAAAAGCAGAAAATTTATTATATGATTTAGCAAAGCATAGTTTTATAATGAAAGTTTTTTATTAGGTAAAATAAATAGGCCCTAGCCCTAGGCCGTATATTTTATATTTTAACTCTAACAGTTTAAAAAAAAAAATTAACCTAGATCTACAAGACACTCCTTTAAAATCAGTGTCAAATGATCTTCTTGACACCCAACATTTTTTGTTGACATAGAACATGACACAAATTGGCATATATGGGAACGTTGTAACAGTCCAGGCTGAAATAAATTGTTTATTGCACGTTTAATACTGATTAAGATTTTTTTTCTTGTCCTAGTCTCTGTGATCTACATTAGATGTAAACTTATTATTGGAATTTGAGGTCTAAATATTGTTCAAAAACTTATTACATCAGCAAAATATGACAGAAAGTCATGTCCGTCACACTTTGGGTCGCATGTAGTCATATCCGTCACGTAGGAGGTCCTCCATTATGTGATGGAAATGACGGTGACGGATATGATAGCATAATTTTTTTATTCAAAGTGGTCTCGCCCTGCGGCTACCCCTGGCATGATCGTTTTTATGTAGTGTACATTGAATTAGCCTTTATCTTACAAACATGAAAAACAAAGAATAATTACACAGATTCAGTGAAATCCAAGCCGTTCGGATATGACGATGAATAAAGGTACGTACCTATCATTCCGCAAATTCGTGCTTTTGGAGCAATTTTCCACTGCAAACTTCAAGATTCACGTTTGTAGAAATGATCGTCGGTATGACCGGGCGTTCATGTACCGGAACCGGGTGTTCCTAGAGACTTGCTTTGTCAATAGATGGCGTTATAAAAAGTGCGTGACGGTATCTGACGCAAATGGAGGGACAGAAAAATTGGTACCCAAAAAAGTAAAAATATTAATTTTGCTTGCTAATAGTGGAAGTTTTTGAATTCCAAAGTAATGCATGATTGAAAACTAAGCATTTAAGAGTGTTTTCATGAAAAACCGTTGTCATCAAAAAAAAATATGGCAATTATACCATTCCATGCATACCCATCGGGACATGGAGATTTGAGGGGGGTCTCAACCTATTATTGTAGCGGGAAAAAAAAAGAGAATTTATAAAACAATTTTTGTACCTTAGGTGATCAGAATTATACCTTCTCAAATTAAAGGGGTGAAAATTAGAAAATAAAATTAGTGAATTTTCAATCTATAGACTATGAAAGTAGCGGGACACAAAAGGAGACACTTAGTGAAGAATCACCCATATAAAGCTACGATTCGGCATGGCAATGAGAAAAAGCACTACTATTGACTAGTGGGGGAGGGGGCACTTTCAAGGGCAGGTACAGAAACCATGTGAAATCCATTAAACATGAAAAATACAGAAACAAAACTCAATTTTCCAAATAGGTATGGAACCGAAAGGAATCTAACACCGAATTAACACTATCTTGGAGGATCGGAAAGAAATCCAATCTAAACCTAAGAAAAAGTGGGCTCTGCAATCTCATCAGTAACAGAGAGGCACTAAACAAATGGTCGGAGATCATCTCAAAGTGCAGGCACTAAAAAAGGCCGCCAAAAAAGCCACCCAAATGAGACACCGACCCATTGCAGCAAGCAGTTGTACAAGCCGAGTGGAGTCATCAGTCTGCTTGAAGATCGCGTCGAGCGTGAAACCGACGGTAGCGGACAGGACACAGGAACAAATATATATATATATACACTCAAACCTGCTTTAGCGACCACCTGTCTATAAAGACCACAATTTTTGTTTCCCCTGAAAAGTGTTTCTCATTGAAATGTGTATTAAACTAACCTGTACATAAAGACCACCTGCTTATAAAGACCGCTTTTCTTGTCTCCCGTAAGTGGTCTTTATAGACAGGTTTCACTGTATTCCAACTATGATTTCCAGTGCATTTCAGTGTGAATATCTGTTTTTAGGAATGCTAGATCACTGCCATATGCTAGGACCTTTCCACCCAGATGGCTTCCCGGCACAGAAATCTTGGGGCTTCACATATAGAGACAGCATGTGTGACACTGTGTGTAGCTACTAATTGGTTTTAAATGTGTGCGTATGGTATAGTACATGCTGCCATTTTTGGGAGTTAACTTGCCTGGCCCAGCATATAAATTATTTTTTGCCTTTCATTTGTTTAATATTAAACTTTAGGAGGCAAAATCCTCACAGTCTGTTAGTATTGCTAGAAACTTGCACTAACAAAAATTGAAGAAATCTTATGAAAAGTTTTAGAGGGCTTACCAAAACTCCATGTTACCTTTAACCTGGAACTTTATGTAAATGTAGGTCAACTTTGGAGACAGGCTCATTCGTAATCAGGTCATCTTTTATGTTTACCCCAGAAAAAATGAAGCCCTATTTCATTTGACAATTCAGATATAAGAATCAATGTCTTTGACAGATGACAAAGAGTAATAAAAAATAAACAAAAACCTGGCTTGCAAATATATAGCATTCATCCACATAAGTCCAAGCAAATATATCTCTTTTTTAATAATCGAAACAGCTAGTAAGATGAGATGATTGAATAAAACAAAGGTTAAATTTGGAGATGCACGAGGTCTTGATGGAGGTAATTGTTGATGGTTATACTCTACAAACTTTAGTCTCAGCGCAACAGACGATTCGATTGAGAGATTTTCGTAATCTTTTCGTCGCCAGAAACATGACGCCTAGCAACGCTTTTCTGCCTTACACAGACAAAACAAACGTAAAGAATTAGTTAACAACGGAAGACTGACGGGTACGTGCATAAGATGGATTTTTAAAGAAAATGTATTTAAAAAATTTGTTGCCAACTTGAAGCAGTTCGATGGATGGGGTTATTGTCTTTTTAAAGTTTATTCATCATACATTAACCCAGTATGAACATGAATACTGCTTTTTGTGGTGGTTTGTGTAGCCACTTTGTAAAATTTCTTTTGTAATTTATTTCTGAGATAACATCGGGAAACATGTCTTGCCTAGCTATTGTGTTTCTACACGTAGGCACATAGCTTTAGACCATGTGACTCTTGGTAGTCTTGTTCAAGCTGTTTAAGAGTTATCTACATACTAGCCCTTTCATATACAGCCAAAACGGCAATATCACTGCATTATGCATTGGATCTCATAAGTTAAAACATTTTTTTTTCAATGATCAAACTTTTGAGTAGGATATTTTATTGTACAATCATAAAGCCAGGAGCGCTGATTTCGTGTCGAGGTGGGGGGGGGGGGGGGATTTAAAAGAAGCCTAAAGAACATGAGGGAAAGGGTCTGCCTACCTCCCTTGAAAAGATTTTGTTTCTGCACTATAAAACTTTGCATTTTAGAAATATCCTGGTTAAATTATATCTACTGTTTTGTAAGAAAGCCTGTCTACACCTATGCAATACCTACAGTTTAGTAGTCTTCTGCAATACTAAGTTAAAGTATACTATGCGAGGGAGTGAAGTGACTTAATGAGATATTTTTTGTTACTTCTTATTGGCCCCCCCCCCCCCCCAATCTCTGCCCCTGGAAAAGGCCATTATACTATCAATTAACACAACCTGAAAAACATGTAAAATATAAAACCTTTCTCAAATCAATACGTCACAGAATTTTACCCTTTATGAAAGATAAGAACTCCACCTGTAGTTCATATGCCCACCATGCTATGAAGTTTCAGCAGCATGCAGTCTATTATTCTCAACTCATAATAGCAAGGGTTATTATTCTAGATCTGAGATTTCCTTAAAAAAAATATATGAAGACCCTCCCCACCAGTTAGCCATATTGTCTGCAGGAAAGAAATGCTCTTTATTAAAATCAAAGATGAGTTCATACCAACAAAGAAAACATTATCTATGATAATACATTGTGTTGTATGTTCATGTTTTCGGATTTGTAGGCAGAGAGCATAAAATCTCTATTCATCTCTGTGATTTATGAAAATAGCATTGTAATTCCCTTAAGGCAATGGGACTTCCAATTGTTTGGGATTAAAAATGTCTTTTTCGATTTCTTCTGGAATGAATAGATTTTATGACATTACCTTTTATATATATAAAAAAAAATGTTAGTCCAGAATGAAATATGATCAAAACAAGGCTAAAATACTTTTCATATTCTCAAATATTGTCTAAAAAAGACATGCTCATAAATAATATCAGATTTTCAGTTTCCAAAATCAATCATTCGAGTGTACATCTTTGTTCTTTACAATTCCGTTTTTACTCTAAAGATTTTGCTATCATATAATTTTTAAAATTCCCTTTCTACATTTCACACTATTCTGTTAGAGCAGAATTTATTTGTAGTCTGCATTACTTTTTTTCTATCTGAAAATTCTACTTCATTATTTTACTTTGCATTACATATATGACCAAATTAATAAGTATAGTAATTCTTTTTGAAAGAGACAAATCACACCTAAATATAAATTGTGTGCACCTAGTACATTGTGTATATAAAATCAGCCCCCAAAACTTCACCAAGCATTCTATGGTTTAACAGTTGATGAAAATAAAGGGTAACATTCAAAGTTTTAAACCCCACCCACAGAACCTAAAGCAGACCAAGGAGGTACGAGGTAAGCTACTCATTGATCAGACCAAGGAGGTACTAGGCAAGCTACTCCTTGATCAGACCAAGGAGGTACTAGGCAAGCTACTCATTGATCAGACCAAGGAGGTACTAGGCAAGCTACTCCTTGATCAGACCAAGGAGGTACTAGGCAAGCTACCCCTTGATCAGACCAAGGAGGTACATGTACTAGGCAAGCTACTCATTGATCAGACCAAGGAGGTACTAGGCAAGCTACTCATTGATCAGACCAAGGAGGTACTAGGCAAGCTACTCATTGATCAGACCAAGGAGGTACTAGGCAAGCTACTCATTGATCAGACCAAGGAGGTACTAGGCATAGGCAAGCTATTCCTTGATCAGACCAAGGAGGTACGAGGTAAGCTACTCATTGATCAGACCAAGGAGGTACAGTCAAACCTGCTTTAGCGACCACCTGTATAGGAAGACCACCTGTCTATAAAGACCACAATTTTTGTTTCCCTTGAACAACGTTTCTCATTGAAATGTGTATTAAAGGAACCTGTCCATAAAGACCACCTGCTCATAAAGACCGCTTTTCTTGTCTCCCTTGAGTGGTCTTTGTAGACCGGATTCACTGTACTAGGCAAGCTACTCATTGATCAGACCAAGGAGGTACTAGGCAAGCTACTCCTTGATCAGACCAAGGAGGTACTAGGCAAGCTACCCCTTGATCAGACCAAGGAGGTACTAGGCAAGCTACTCATTGATCAGACCAAGGAGGTACTAGGCAAGCTACTCATTGATCAGACCAAGGAGGTACTAGGCAAGCTACTCCTTGATCAGACCAAGGAGGTACTAGGCAAGCTACTCATTGATCAGACCAAGGAGGTACTAGGCAAGCTACCCCTTGATCAGACCAATGAGGAACTAGGCAAGCTACTCATTGATCAGACCAAGGAGGTACTAGGCAAGCTACTCATTGATCAGACCAAGGAGGTACTAGGCAAGCTATTCCTTGATCAGACCAAGGAGGTACTAGGCAAGCTACTCCTTGATCAGACCAAGGAGGTACTAGGCAAGCTACTCCTTGATCAGACCAAGGAGGTACTAGGCAAGCTACTCCTTGATCAGACCAAGGAGGTACTAGGCAAGCTACTCCTTGATCTGACGAAGGTTGTACTAGGCAAGCTACTCATTGATCAGACCAAGGAGGTACTATAGGCAAGATACTCATCGATCAGGCCAAGACGGGATGCATGGACGGACGGACGGACAACCCGAAAACATAATGCCTCCGGCACCACCTTCGGTGGGCAGAGGCATAAAATTTATTTTGTGATTCTGTAGGTTGAGCTGTGCATTTATCTGTTCTAGAATGTGTGTCAAAATATACTGCTTAATTCAATCAACCTGATTATCAGGTATTGTATAAAACAATTGTTTGTTTTTCTATTGGGGAAAAGCAAAATGAAATTGTGGTATAAAAGTAATCCATACCACTTTTTTTTTTTAAAGTCAATGTGTTCGCTTGCTCACTTTGGTATGCACAACACACTGGATTGTCCTTCTTTAAAATCAAATAAGTTTCTGAAAAATGCTTCCTCTAGTATTAATTTTTTTGTTTTTTAAAATCAGTCAATTTAAGTGCATTTCACCAGTGCCTTATTCGATTTCAATTTCACTTGAAAAACTTACAGCATATTTAATATCATCAATGTTAAAAGTACCACAAAACCTACCAGCTTCTCCATTCATTGGAGTTCAATTTATACACTTTTTTCTCTATAGATTCTTTAGCATATAACTGTCAAAGCTGTATTGTGCTAATAGCTATCCAAAGTAGATAATCTAATCATTTAATTGTTTGACCAAGATTTACCAAGGAGGTACTAGGCAAGCAACTCATTGATCAGACTAAGGAGGTACTAGGCAAGCTACTCATTGATCAGACCAAGGAGGTACAAGGCAAGCTACTCATTGATCAGACCAAGGAGGTACTAGGCATAGGCAAGCTATTCCTTGATCAGACCAAGGAGGTACTTGGCAAGTTACTCCTTGATCAGACCAAGGAGGTATGAGGTAAGCTACTCATTGATCAGACCAAGGAGGTACAGTCAAACCTGCTTTAGCGACCACCTGTATAGAAAGACCACCTGTCTATAAAGACCACAATTTTTGTTTCCCTTGAACAACGTTTCTCATTGAAATGTGTATTAAAGGAACCTGTCCATAAAGACCACCTGCTCATAAAGACCGCTTTTCTTGTCTCCCTTGAGTGGTCTTTGTAGACCGGATTCACTGTACTAGGCAAGCTACTCATTGATCAGACCAAGGAGGTACTAGGCAAGCTACTCCTTGATCAGACCAAGGAGGTACTAGGCAAGCTACCCCTTGATCAGACCAAGGAGGTACTAGGCAAGCTACTCATTGATCAGACCAAGGAGGTACTAGGCAAGCTACTCATTGATCAGACCAAGGAGGTACTAGGCAAGCTACTCCTTGATCAGACCAAGGAGGTACTAGGCAAGCTACTCATTGATCAGACCAAGGAGGTACTAGGCAAGCTACTCCTTGATCAGACCAAGGAGGAACTAGGCAAGCTACTCATTGATCAGACCAAGGAGGTACTAGGCAAGCTATTCCTTGATCAGACCAAGGAGGTACTAGGCAAGCTATTCCTTGATCAGACCTAGGAGGTACTAGGCAAGCTATTCCTTGATCAGACCAAGGAGGTATTAGGCAAGCTACTCCTTGATCTGACGAAGGTTGTACTAGGCAAGCTACTCATTGATCAGACCAAGGAGGTACTATAGGCAAGATACTCATCGATCAGGCCAAGGCGGGACGCATGGACGGACGGACGGACAACCCGAAAACATAATGCCTCCGGCACCACCTTCGGTGGGCAGAGGCATAAAATTTATTTTGTGATTCTGTAGGTTGAGCTGTGCATTTATCTGTTCTATAATGTGTGTCAAAATATACTGCTTAATTCAATCAACCTGATTATCAGGTATTGTATAAAACAATTGTTTGTTTTTCTATTGGGGAAAAGCAAAATGAAATTGTGGTATAAAAGTAATCCATACCACTTTTTTTTTTTAAAGTCAATGTGTTCGCTTGCTCACTTTGGTATGCACAACACACTGGATTGTCCTTCTTTAAAATCAAATAAGTTTCTGAAAAATGCTTCCTCTAGTATTAATTTTTTTGTTTTTTAAAATCAGTCAATTTAAGTGCATTTCACCAGTGCCTTATTCGATTTCAATTTCACTTGAAAAACTTACAGCATATTTAATATCATCAATGTTAAAAGTACCACAAAACCTACCAGCTTCTCCATTCATTGGAGTTCAATTTATACACTTTTTTCTCTATAGATTCTTTAGCATATAACTGTCAAAGCTGTATTGTGCTAATATTCAAAGTAGATAATCTAATCATGTAATTGTTTGACCAAGATTTCAAATAAAAGATTAGCAGGAAGGGATTACCAGAAGGGTATTACAAACACAAGCTAAGTCAAAAGATAACAAGATTACAGTTTGGTGATGACCTTAAAGGTCAATCCAACCTTGGAGATAAGTTGATTTGTGTGAAAGCAGAAAAATAATAAAAACATGATCGTGAAAGTTTGAGAGAAATCGGGAAAGGAAGAAGAAAGTTATGAATGTTTGAAAAATGAGATCTCTACATCTATGCGAATCGCAAATTGGCAATTTGGTGAGTCGATTGTGACATATTGATTGTGACTTGTGGACAACTCTCCTGTCTGTCGTACACAAAAATATCATTAGTTTGTGGTTTTCTCCGAAGCGCCTTTACCCTCGGGGCAGTACTCAAAATATATTAGAGATCGCATATTGTTATAGGTCCTCGTGAAAGAAAAAAAATCCTACTAATACATTTTGAAAAAAAAATGACATTTTAGTCATTTTGTGTGTTGGAGCGAATGGGGGAGTTGTCCGCAACTACATCACAGTGATGTTACCTATTCGGCCAATTTGAAATTCCCATATGTATAGTGATTCCACCTTTCAAATATTCATAACTTTCTTATTGTTTGTCCGATTTCGTTCAAACTTTCACCAATCTGATTCTCTGATTTTTGCTCTTTCATTCAGAGCAACTTGCCATTAGGGTTGGATTTCCCTTTAATGACCTCAATCTACTCAATGAAGTTTTAAAAGAAATTGCGTTTTTTAAATCTAAGCTGAAATATGAATAGAAAAATATGAATTAAGAGCACCGCAAAATAAAAATCTCATAGAAAAGATGGGAAGATTTTTAATGTTAAAATTGGAAATGGTTTACAGAGAGAGAGAGAGATAGAGAGAGAGAGGAGGGGGAAGGGAGGGGGAAGGGAGGGGGAAGGGAGGGGAAGGGAGGGGGAAGGGAGGGGGAAGGGAGGGGGAAGGGAGGGGGAAGGGAGGGGGAAGGGAGGGGGAAGGGAGGGGGAAGGGAGGGGGAAGGGAGGGGGAAGGGAGGGGGAAGGGAGGGGGAGGGAGGGGAAGGGAGGGGGAGGGAGGGGGAAGGGAGGGGGAAGGGAGGGGGAGGGAGGGGGAAGGGAGGGAGGGGGAAGGGAGGGGGAAGGGAGGGAGGGGGAAGGGAGGGGGAGGGAGGGGGAAGGAGGGGGAAGGGAGGGAGGGGGAAGGGAGGGGGAGGGAGGGGGAAGGGAGGGGGAGGGAGGGGGAAGGGAGGGGGAGGGAGGGGGAAGGGAGGGCGAAGGGACAGGAAAGGGAGGGGGAAGGGACAGGAAAGGGAGGGGAAAGGGAGGGGAAAGGGAGGGGAAAGGGAGGGGAAAGGGAGGGGAAAGGGAGGGAAAGGGAGGGAAAGGGAGGGGGAAGGGAGGGGAGGGGGAAGGGAGGGGGAGGGGGGAAGGGATGGGGAGGGGGAAGGGAGGGGGAAGGGAGGGGAGGGGGAAGGGAGGGGAAGGGAGGGAGGGGGAAGGGAGGGAGGGGGATGGGAGGGAGGGGGAAGGGAGGGAGGGGGAAGGGAGGGAGGGGAAGGGAGGGAGGGGGAAGGGAGGGAGGGGAAGGGAGGGAGGGGGAAGGGAGGGAGGGGGAAGGGAGGGAGGGGGAAGGGAGGGAGGGGGAAGGGAGGGAGGGGGAAGGGAGGGAGAGGGAGGGGGAAGGGAGGGGGAAGGGAGGGAGAGGGAGGGGGAAGGGAGGGAGAGGGAGGGGGAAGGGAGGGAGGGGGAAGGGAGGGGGAAGGGAGGGGGAAGGGAGGGAGGGGGAAGGGGGGGGAAGGGGGGGGGGGAAGGGAGGGTGGGGGAAGGGTAAAGGGAGGGGGAAGTGAGGGGGTGGGGGAAGGGGGGGGAAGTGAGGGGGGGAGGGGAAGGGAGGGGGAAGTGAGGGGAAGGGAAGGGAGGGGGAAGTGAGGGGAAGGGAGGGGAGAAATGGAGGACAGACTGACAAATACAAAATGATAAAGGAGAGAGATATTCAATTAATGTTCAATTAAGAAAAGAAGATCTTTTTTTTTACAAAACACTCACAATCTCAATACATTTGAAGTATAGAGATTTAGGCTATGAAGAAAAAACACATCAAGAAAGAGAGCAAGAGAGAGACAGAGAGGAGTTATATCTGTTTCAAATTTGACCATACTCTTTTTAAAATCTAAAACTCTGCCTCTTTTGTTAATTTATTTGCCAACTCTGATGTGGAGCCCTTTTGCAAATTTGCTTCCAATAACCACCACATATTCATTATCAAATAAGATGATATACAGATTACAGAGTTATCTTCCTTTTTTGGAAACATTTGCATTCTCTTTCAAAAACATGTTTGGAAGGATGATAATGATGCACAGCCAATTTATTTTGAAAATATGAAATGAAGGTCCATCTAATCATAAAACTACACTGAAAAAATACAGCTGTACATTGAACAAAACCACAATGCAGAACTTGAGTTAGCTCTGGAAAAGCTTTAAAAAAAAGAGCTCTGTGAAAAAAACATCACTACAAATAAATTACAATTTACTACAAAATCCAAAAGAGCTGCAGTGAACTAAATGTATTTTTCACAGTGAAGAAAATCTAGGAAACCTTCAAGCACTAATGGAATTTATCTTTAACTTGTATACCCACTAATCATATTGTTAATCCCATACAGATGTTTTGGTGTATTGTTGTCTTCCATGACCTTTATCTGACATTCTACCAGTTGGACTTCATGGCACATTTGTGATCCATTGCATCGAACCATCATAAAACTATTGATATAGTCTGCGTCAACCCCATTCTATTCTGTGACTAAAAAGGTGTTGAACCGTATTTAGTGGGAAGAATCCGTTCCTAATAGTACAGAGGAGAGCGGCGTTTAGAAAGGCAGACTTGAATACAGGGAAAGAGCCTCTTGCACACAAAGACAAGCGTAAACTTGAAACCAAAAGGGACTAGGTATCGATGCAGGTGTTAAAGAGTAGAAAACAATGTAATACCGGTATTCAACATGGGGCTAGTGGACAGTGTAGCTCCAGAGATGCAGAAATAGCTCTGTAGGTGTCAAAGTATAGCTTCTGAACCTTCATTTACTGATGAGGACATTTTTTTGCTGTAAGAAATTTGAAAGACATCCCCCAGAAAAAAAATATTTAAGGATTATAAATGTAGATCCTCATTTTACAATCCGGTGGCTTCATAAAAATTGAGAAAAATTTTGTTTTTATATAATGACGATATATACTCTGATTATGAGGGGGGAAATGACTTTTAAACCTCCCCCAAATCATCCCCTCATAGGCAAAATTCATGTTATGCTTTTTTTAGCCTAATTTAATTAGTTTTCATTCAGGGACTGTCCACTGGTTGTAACTTCAAGTTCATAATCACAATTTCACTCAATGCCCTCCAGCAGAATTTGTATACATGCCCTCGCTTGGCTATTTTTTTTTTCAATCCCTTGTTCCCATCATCCATCATCCTAGATTATGAATGGTTCAGAGATGATCTTATCTTTTACAAAGACTGCCCGCTCACTTGTTTTCAATGCTTACCCTCCACACTGATGGAATACTGGAGGTATTAAGGGTTCATAATCTTTTGTATATGGTCACAGATATAATTTCTAAAGTCCAACAGCTTCATATTGTGTACATCATACTATAAACAGGGCAGCTCTGGATATAATGCACGATATCCTTATTATAAAAGCCTTTTATTGTGAACTTCTGAGTAAGCTAGCTTTTTAACCCAGGAAAATATGATAAAATGATGGCTTCCAGTTTCAAAATTTGGTAAAAGGTAAAATAATGCTTCTGTGTTACTCTACAAAAAAGCATTCAAAATATGGAACTATTAAAGGTGCCATATTCAAAGTCATACTCATACATCATTATTTCAGCTACAAAAGACTGATTGGGTAAATGTTGTACCAAATTTCTTAAGAAGCAAAAAGGTTGAAGCCTAATAAAAACTAGAAATGTCCATAGCCGCGCAATGTGAATGTATCCCTCGCCACTGGCAGCGATTCGAAGGAGGGACAAAGAACCTGTACCATCCTTCAAAGTATAACCTTTGACCCTATAAAAGACGGGACACTGGTGGCAACATCACCAAAAACTATACGTGCGTAGACTTTACCAAGATGCACTGGTATACAAAATTTGAACGATATCTGTCCAGAAATGCAGAAGTAAGAGTGCAAGAAATGGACAAATGACCTTTGACCTTATAAAGGACGGAACAATGAGGGCAGCATAACCAAAAAGTAAAGACGTGTAGATTATACCAAGATACATCTCCATACAAAATTTGAAAGAAATCCATCCAGAAAAATGTGGCCTGCAGAGTGCACTCACGCCATCCCCCGAATAATGACCTTTGACCCTATAAAAGACGACACACTGGTGGCAGTATCACCAAAAAACTATAGGTTTTTAGATTACACCAAGAGACACCTTCATGCCTGACTTGAACGAAATCCGTTGAGAAATGTGACATGTAGCCAGCACAAGAGTGCACACAAGACATCTATCAAATTATGATCTTTGACCCTATAAAAGATGGAACGCTGAAGGCAGCATCATCAAAATCTATTGGTTTCTAGATTATAACAAGAGACACCTTCATGCAAAATTTGAACAAAATCCGTTGAGAAATGTGACCGCTAGAGCGCACACAAGAACGTGACGCGGCCGCGGCGGAACGCTGCTGAATCTAAAGTATCCTCCGGGGAATACAATGATCATAATGCTTACTGTACATTCATGGGACTACAGACATAATATGAAAACCTAAATCTGTCACAGAGCATGGCGTGGCTCATGTCCAAGACAAAAAGGAAAAGAGAAAAAAAGTGAAATTCATACCTTGTAAAATATCTTTGGTAAGTCTCTGATGTGTATTCGATGAATGACAAAAATCTCGTAGGCAGAGTTTATTGCAATGACCATGATTCCTTGTTCCTTTGTAAACGTAGCACAGAATGTCATTATGGCACTGAGTATCAAATAGATGATACGTTTCCTAGCAACCGTTCTCCTGAAATCATCTATGGTTTGTTTGTCTACATCATGTTTGTTCCATGTATGTATATTTGTGCTTATCACATAGCTATCACACGATTTTACATAGCATATGAACGATAGTAGCGTTAATATGCAGGCCCCTACGTCTGCACGACCAACCACACCGGAAACCGCTTCTGTATGAATGGGATGGGACGCAAAGAGCAACCCGGCGAAAAGAACCGAAGGGCTCCCTCGGAGAAACCGCCTTGCGATGCTAACAAAGAGACCGGTTGCGATAACATGGAGGATGACGTTCATGAGGTGATATCCGAACGGATCGAGCTCGCCGACAGCGTAGTTTACACGAAACGAGAGCACGCACAGAGGGCGGTACGACTTGTGAGAGCCGCTATGCCTGATGGGAGTGCCCCAGAAATCATCAGTCAGGAGTTGTGTGAGGGGAGTTTCTGGCCTCAAGTCCTGGTTCTTGATTATTGCACGTCTGTAAAATAGGAAATAAAGGAAGAAATCATAACTTTAGAAAGATTCAAAGGTCTCTCTTATTTTTTTTGCTCAATGATTTTGTCTTTAATCATGTAAATCACTTGTATTTGTTGTGATTTCTGTTGATTTCCTAATAAAAACACAAATTAAAAAAAAAAAAAAAGGTCTCTCTTAGTTTCAATTTCATAGAAATTTCAATCTATATTATTTGTCCTATACATCTACATGTATTTCATAGGTGAATGACATTTCATGTTATATATTATCACATGATCAAACTTGATCATAGGTTTAAACCAAGACCCCCTTCCCTAGCTATTCCCTTTAATAAAAAAGAAATAATGTCAATTAGGCCTTTGTTAGCCAAGACTTTTATATTGCTAGAATAATTAATTATTGCATACCAGTTTCATGTTTTACAATTACACATTCCTATCTCCGCATAAAAATAGTGGCATTAGACTAGAAAGATATATATTTATTATCTGTAGTGAGCAGTAAATATCTCTTCACAACCCACACAATATCTCTTCATTCAAACATTTTCTCTTTTTGCAATAGAAATATGCTACGATGATGTTATCATTATTTATTGAGTTGTTTGTTCTGAATCAGTTGTTGAAGCATGTATCATGTACATATTTCATGAAATATGATTGTAATGATAATGTAGGTGATAAATAAAGAGTTCATTTATGATGAATATATGCTGTAATGTACATTTTGGCAATCCAAGGAATTAGCAGGCCTGTATACACAAAGCTTTTTGGAAAGGGGGTGCATTTTCATTTGCAGAAATATTATGTGAGCGTGGGTGAAAATCTCTCTTCAAACATGAGGGGGACATATAGAAAATTCTCTGACAAACCCCCCCCCCCAAAAAAAAAAATAATAATAATAATACAAATACAAATACAAATACAAATAAAATACAAATAAATAAATAATTTAAAAAAATAAAAAATAAAAAAAAAATAAAATAAAATAATAAAAAATAATGAATAAATAAATAAATACATACATAAATTAATTAATTAATTAACAAATTATCAATTTTGTCCATGTTTTTACTGCAAAATGTTCTGAGCAAATAAAAAAGAAAAGAAAAGAAAAGATTGGTTAAAAGGGGAAGGCAATCGCACCCATTGCAACCACTGTAACCACCTTTACACAGGCCTGGTTCGGGAGGTAGAAAGATGGAGTTGGGATAGTTAGAAAGAAAGCTCAAGAAAAGGAATGAGGAGAGGAATGGTGAGGAGATGTTCAAAAAGAAAAAGAGAAGATATAATAATAGACAACAACCTTAATAAAACTGAGCAGCCAAAGAACTAAAAAAAGGGGTTTCTAAAGAAGAAATACTACAATTGCAAATGAAACATATCAACAATGCATTTCTACATTATTTTTCTTAGTCAACAAACAAGTCCTATAACTAACAGGAATCACAGGATTAAGCATACCATGTATGCTACTAACTGACCTACATGTATATGTACTCAACTCGCCCATTAATTGTTTTCTAGCCCCTAGAGTTGGGCAACTGCCCAACCCTCTTTTCCTTCTATTTCACCCTGGGACGTGAGCTACGTGTTGTCACTAGCTGTGATGGGGACTCGAGGTGGGGTAATGCTCACTTGGCAGAAGAGGGCACTATCAAATTAATTTCAATAGATGCGCTCAGTCAACGGCTCCTTGATTCGACAGGTGTAGTATAAGAAGTGGAGCCAGATGGAGGCCTAGTCTACATCCAAAGCAGTCAGACCCCCTTTACTCCAGTCGATGCAGATCTCACGTTTACACATGATTAGGCAAACTAGGGATATATGATGTTACTGAGAGGGAATTCACTATCATGCTACACTTCTTTGGTGAAAATACGCAATATACACTTAAAAAATAGACATATAAAATGCCTATCCATGCCCCCTTCAAAATAATCTAATTTCCATTTGTTGCAACATCATTATACAGGAGCTAACTTTATGTATTGGTCAAATCAAATCTTGCAAAGATAATTTTTGATGTCTATGAATGGGAAATGGACAACCAAGGAGTTATTGGGACAAAGAAGGAAAGCACAGTGATTCATTCTTGACATTATTCAACAGCACTCTTTATGTCAAAAGGAGAGTGAAAACATGAAAGCTATAAACTAAAACCCATTATTTAGGAGTAGAAAATGATTGTATTTAGTCAACCAAAAACAGCCAGTGGCTCGATTTAGAGACTAGCAATCCTCAACAATGTGAAGAGGGTGTTCAGGTTCAAGGTTGTTATATTGGGGTCATGTTCTTGGGTAACGCTTTGGTCACAAATTAGAGCAGCGACCGACAGATTTGTAGCCTGCCCGGGCGCTGCTGGAATTTACACATCGGCCAACGATTTTTGGAGAAATCGAGCGGGCAAGCTATGCCTGAGAGGTGCCCTGTCGATTTTCTGTCGGTCGCCGGTCGATTTTAGGAAAAATCTTCTCCGCGAGGTGTCCGTGCAGTGATCGGCTGATGAACCACCCATTCACGGGCGGCGACCACTCGGCAGCCTTTGATCTTGCGGCCTTGATTTTTTACCTAAATCGCTCAACGGCGACCATTCGATTAGGACGGTGCTCGTCAATTTTTTATCAAAACTGGGCGAAATCAAGGGAGCTTCTCCGCGCGGCGTACGGACAGTGATCGACTGATGACCCATCGATTCCCGGGAGACGACTGGGCAGCAACTGCTTGGCAGCCTTAGATCTAGCGGCTTGGATATTTGACCTAAATCCCTCAACGGTGACCGCTTGATTAGGTCGGTGCCCGGGCGTTCACCAAAGCGTATTTTGGGGGGCGAGTGAAAAGTGGCCAGGCACCGCCAAAATTTTAACTCTGTGCTAAAACTTCAGTGGTGACCAAGCGATGCCCTAAACAACAGCGGTGCCCAGGCTCAGTGCCAGGGCTCAATAGGCTAAAAATTTGCCGCCTGACCGCCAAGCAGGCTGATTTTCTGGGATGTAACCATAGCACAAATGGTTTCTATTACATGACTTGTGTACAGGTCGGCACAATGATTCAACAGAACTGGCTCTCATAGAAAGGTGCAAGGTATGTTACAATCATTCTTAAGGAGACTGACACCCAAAGTCCACAAGACCGAAAAATGTCTATCTGGTAAACCCAATCAAAAAGTTGTCAGAACTTCTGTGGACTAGTTGTAGCCTATGATTTTAATGATGTAATAGGAAATATTATATTGGTTGTGGAGATGGGGTGGGGGAATGAATCAAAATAAAAAACATGTCAATTTTCATGCATCTACATTATCAAAGTACAACATCTATCATGTAAAATCTACAGTATCAGGACAAAAATATATTCTGAACTAAATATGAGATAGAAATTTGGGTAAATTTTTCCACCACTTCTTCAACAAAGTGTTCCAGGGTTAACCATGCAAATGGTCCAACACTTCTGGGATTCCTCTCATCACAACACAAAGCGCTAATCTCCTCCTTTAAGACCATTCTATTCAGGAACTTCATTCAAGACCCATCCCAGCCAATGTTTTGCCAACACACCTTTTGTGTTCCAAAGAGGGAATTTTCTATCTCCCCACGCACAGTGATTGTCCAATAGTATTGATGCAGCCTTCAATGGAAAGTCGGTCAGGCGAGCAGCTCAGGACCAAAAGGGGTCTCCAGTTTGAGACATCTTACAAAAAGAAAGCCTAATGTATATTCTTTTGGCAGGCTTACATAAAGGGGGGTGACCTGATGCCCATTGTATTCCCCAGACAAGCTGGTTACAGGGTCAATCAAGGGATATGGATCTCTTTCTTCTCTTATTCAACAGAGAATGGAATGATTTATTGGGTGGCTTTTAAAGAGCTTCTTTGAAGTAGTATGGATTATGTTTTGATGAGGGATGGATTGGGGTCTTTAAGTTTAGGACATCATGAAACTCAAATGGAGTATATATCCCAACATAAATGATGGCAAGATACTTTTATATCAGGTATAGGGTAACTGTCTTTGATGGTTATGTTACAGCAATTCATGAATGAACTTTTTTAGACATGGATTCATACCATATGAAAGTAAGACTGCAACTTATGGAGCATAACTTAATAACATCAACCTATTAAAGACGGCCTGAGAATTAAACCAATCGGAATAGTAAAATATAATAAAATGAAATTAGCAAGACTGTATTCTATGACAGGACATGGCTATATTCATGAACCTTGTCTGAGAACAAAATTTGAAGAGCAAATTGTATCAAAATAAGACCATGTATGTATGATGGAACACCACTCCATTAGCCCATTCAAAAGTTTGCCTCAGAACCCAATTGCTGCAGGGACTGAATTTGGCTTTCTGTTCAATCATGCATTTTCCTCTGATAAGTGTGAAACAAAAACTTTAGCATGTCAGTATTTAAAGATAAAGTTGAGTTCTGGTCATGTGATTAATTTATGAAAGAAACTGTCTTAAAGCAATTGGGAAAGGTTGATCATGTCTACATAAGAATTAGTGTATATTATGAGGTTTTGGACTCATTAAAATGATAAGAAATTGACACATGTGGCATGATTGTTCAGCCCAAACACATTTAAACAGCGTTTAAAAAGCAATCCTTTTTCGGCGACATTTTGACTATGATGTTCTTCCCAAATTACATATTATGAATAAGAAAGCTCACGAATTATTTTTCACCTTTCCCAGAACACAACTTTCTCTTTAAGGTTATTCTTTGATTTTGTAGCAATAATCATCTCTTTTCTAAAAGTATCATGATTTTCAGAATCTGTTTAATACTTACAAACTAAAATGATAAAGTTCAGTTTATTAGGTCTAATCTGATTTTTTATTTGTCTTTTGTTTGCAACTCAACACGAGGAGAAATAATTAAATGAACATACATGTACATACATGGATAAAGGAAGGATGGTGAATTTATACGTGAGATTTTTGCTAAATATAAAAACTTCATGTATATGCATAAACATGAGTGAAAACAAAGTATAATGTTGTTCTGGAAATAATTATCTTTTGATAAAAGTGAGAAGAATTTGTTTCCATGATGTACTCTATCCATCATCATTTCGAATAACCCTTATGACAACAACTAAATCAATTTCTATGAAAGAGAAAGATTTTTTTTCTTCATTTTTAATTTTTTTTTTTAATTTTTGCAAATTTAGATCTCTGTTAAAATATATTATTGTGTGCAGACATGGGGCACCATGTCAATACATTTGTTTACTTTTTTTTTCTTACATAAAGGGGGGGGGGGACAATGTTGTACCTTACAAAATGCACACCAATAAGATTTACAGCACCTTGCCCCCTCTGTTATTGTTTGTATACATAAAAGTTTCATGTTCAAAACTCTTCTCAATCACCTGCCGCCTGAGATGTCCCTCACTTAAATTTTTTGACAAAATACAGATAGCTCTCAAGCCCCTGTTTACATAGGTTAAAGATAAAAAATTGTGCAGGGAAAAAGTTTTCATTCCTCAATAAATGTCCACTAAAATTTATCGAATTTTCACGCCTATTATTTCACAAAGTTGGATTTTAGTGTCTTGAGACTAGCAAAGACTGAATGGTGCATTATTTATGGTGTCTATAAATAAGCACATGATCCCTTGCATATGTAACATCATGGAGCAGTATGGGTGGTTCTGCTTTCCTAACAAAACAATACATAAGTGTCATGGTTTGTTTTGCGTTATATTGATTTAATGTAAATTTCTGTTACATCACAGTATATTCTTACTTTCTAGGCATTGTGAATAAAACAACCGAGTCCTTTTGTGCACAAACCATCATAAATAGAGAGCGGTAATTACTAGAAGCATGAAACTACATCTACGTGGTCGATTTATGGCCCAAAGTGTTAGATTTATTGCATAAAAATGCATGTATGGGACAAAAGAATACGGGGGAACTGTATGACATACTGTAATCACCAAGTGCTGCAGCTTTAAAAGAGCAATTTGTCTGTTGCTTACGTGCATCACAGCACAGATGTCTCGTAGGGATCACAAAAGTGCACAAAACACTTGAAGCATGCATTGTTATTACACATCGAATGAAAGGGGAGCAAGACAGATGAGTCGAAATCAAATGTTTTTACATAACCCTACAGGAAAAGCTCTATTCTTGCTGTCTGCCATAAGTACTCTTGCTGTGGTAATAATATAATAAAATTGATTTCTAAAGCACACTTTCTGAAGCTTTAATTGCTACGCTGTATAGTGGCATAGTGTGTGTCCGGCCATTGAGGGGAACTGGTGTCCGGGGGGTGGGGGTGGGGGGGGGGGGGGGAAGAAGGGGCATTTATCATACTCAGATGAAACGCCAATGGGCAAGTTTATCATCTGGGTGAGGGTGTCATGGGTGGCGGGTGGCGGGGGGGGGGGGGGGGGGGGGAAGAGCTTGATGTTGATGGTAGCCTCCAATCGGGTGTCATCACCCTATTTTCATTTTCGAGTACAAGAAGTTCAAGCTCCATTTTTAAAAAATAATTTGTCTTTTTCACATTGTTTTGTTACACGAGTCTAACATTCTCCTTCATTGATTGATTCTTTGTCACATTCCTATATATTGTCTCCAAACGACATTCATTCTGTCTTTGATTTTGATATTGAAAAATCTTTAAATGTTTCCCATGTTAATATAAGATCCCTCAGTAAGAATATTGAGGCATTAAGGTTATTGTATGAAATTGCATCAAAGTGAAATTTGATATAATTTGCTTTCTTAAAATAAATTTAAACGAAGACAGAAAGTGAGATCAAGAAATCAAGAAATGAACTATTATTATCCCAAAGGAAAGTAACAAAGACATATGATAAATAATGACAATCCCGCTTGATTTGTGCCCTCTATACTTTATTAAAACTTTGTTTGTATTGTTATAATGACAAATATATAGTATGATCCAAAGCATAAAAAGTGAAGCGTTGAGTTAATTATGAGAGCAAAAGACATCTCCAAGTGTAGGAAATACCGCATAGAATACCAAGTAATTTCTATTTGCAATACAATGATCTTTGACCTTGAACCTCAGAATGGGGGAATAAGAGCATAATAATGTTAGGAATGAGACTTTGTTTATGAGATTGTCCTTGAACATGATATCAGAAGGAGCTTTCCATTCATCATATCTCACATCATCACATCGTAAAAAGTGACATTATTGGACTATGAGTGGGACTGTAGGAGAAGTTTAATGTAATTGATTGATTCCATGAAAGAGATATTTTGGTTTCATTCATTTTCTTCCTTCTTAATACCCCTTTCAGATTTGGAATTCTATATTTTTTTATGTGATACATGTAACTATATCCTGACAATAGGTATTTTTCTCATGTGAACACTGTACATAAATATGTCAAAGACATGTAGCAAACACTGTATAAAACAAATCTGAAGTTCAGGCATTGTGGCACTATATAACTTGCAGTGCAATGTAGCATTACATACAGCATGATTATGTCAAACAAGTGTACATTTTATCCCCTATATTTCTTTCTTCCGTAAACAGGCTACTCAAGATTTATGCTATATTAGGTCTTGAAATTAATTTTCTGTATGTTGCTTTCCAGTGCTTAATCCTGTAGGTCTACAATGTAGATATTCCATTCTTTATCTTAACTTCCATTCTTTATCCGAACATATTTTAACTTAAAGGAAAACTAACCCTAGAATATAAATGTACTTATGTTCAAAGGTGTAATATAATCTTAATCATTGGCCTGTATCACTTTAGAAATGAAATATCAGAAAAGGATTGAAATCAAGACATTCTAGCACACGGCATCATCTGCTAACACTTTACATGGGGGATGCCATTTTCTTGATGATCATGATATGGAGTTGTACATGAACCATTGGAAACCGTTCCGGTCAGGAAGATATTTTTAATCCTAGAGCTAAATTGCTTCTCTTCATTACAAAAAATCCCCATATATGATGGAAAATACATAACAGGTGTATACATGTATTCTAAAATTTGAAATTTATAGATTTTTCTTTTTAAAGGAGAATTAACCTCAAACAATAAAGACGATAGTGTTCAAAGGTGTTATTTATTCCTACTTGTTAGACTATATGGCTTCGCGTCAAAATATACGAGATCGATACGAATCAAGATTTTCTGAGCAAAATTTATCATCTGCTAGCAATATGTATCGTCTGCTAGCAATACATGGGGGCTGCCATTTTTTTTATGTGTACAAGAAGATTTTCTTAATCCAAATGCCCAATTGCCTTTTTCAAAATTAAAAACCCATTTGAGATTTAAAATATAGAATAGATATGTCAATTTATTTTTAAACTGAAGATTTCCTTATATATTTCTGTTGAAAATCGATATTCGCTTAATATAAATCTATTTTCTAGATACTGTGACGCAATGGACGGAGCAAATTAATTCAAATTTTATGGATGCTTCTTCCCTGAGCATCTATAGCGGCAAACTATGCATTCACCTGCTTTCGGATAATGGGACTTGAAAAGTCAGAATGCATGCTGCATATATTATGCTCTGCTCTGTTTGGCAAACCCAAGAAAATAGATTTTTGTTAAGCAAAACCAGACAATTTAAAAGTATCATTATAAAGATTTAATTTTTATAAATCATGTAAACACCCACTTTATATTTTTCGTCACATATGGGATTTTAGGTAATGAAGAAAATCAATTTAGGTCTTGGATTCAAAATATCTTCCTGACCGGAACATTTCTCAATGGTTCATGTACAAATCCAAATCAGCAAGAAAATGGCAGCCCCCATGCAAATGAGTAGTAGACGATACCGGGTGTTGGAATATCTTTATTATACCCTTTTCTGATATCTTATTGGAAAATGATTTAGGCCAATAAGTAGGAATATACTACACCTTTCAATATAAGTAAATTTGTATTCAGGGGTTAATTCTCCTTTAAATTCTCTGGTTTTTGCTAAATAGAAATCTATTTCTTGGGCTTGCATGGCAGAGCAGAACATAATTGATACAACGCGTATTCTGACAATTGAAGTCCATTATCTCAAAGCAGGTGAATGCATATAGTCTGTCACTATTGACACTCGGGAAAGTCATCATCCATGAATTTGAATTAATTCGCTCCGTTGCATACGTCATCAAGTAGTATCAAGAAAATAGATTTCTATTGAGTAAAATAGTAATTTTCAAAGAAATATAAAACACATTTTCGTTTTTAGAATATATGTATATATCTGTTAAATATTTTAAATCTCAAATGGGATTTTGCATCAGGAAGAAAGACAATTTTGCATTTGGATTAAAAATATCTTTATGTACGCATCAAGAAAATGGCAGCCCCCAGGTATTGCTAACAGATGGTATATTTTGCTGAGAAAATCTTGTATATTTTAATACAAAACTACGTAGGACAACAAGAAGGAATAGATTATATCGTTGAATATAAGCACATTTATATTTTGAGCTTAATTCCCCTTTAATATGTGTACAGATACAGTTAATACTAACTTGTACATTGATTATCAAATCAAATACAATCAAAACTTCATTGGACCTGAAAGCACTGGTGCTTTTGTGACCAAAAAAAAAAGATTTTCAAATAGACCTTATAACTTGATTTTGTATCACAACATGATGAAAATAATCAAACTATTAATGATGCAACATTAAAATAAACTCTGCACAATAATTACAAAGAAGAGGATACCAGAGAGACATTTCACACCGTACATTTCAGGCAAATTTAATGATCATCACCATCACAACACCAAACAATCCGGAAGAATCATGGATTAGGTACATTTATTTATTTATTTATTTATTTCTGATATTTATACAGGGTGACTCATTACCACCAATATTGGTGGTCTTCCATGAGGCCCTGATAGCAATAGTAAGTAACAATAATAGCCAACAAAATCATGAAAATATTTATGATTATAAATGTAACTCTCGGAAACCTGATGTCGAGAAGATGACACTTCACACTGTTCCTTGTGTTGAGGTTCTTTTATTCTCATGTGCATTAAGAAAAAGCCTGAATAATATAAACAATTTAAACAGTTAAATAGGACTTATATA
Source organism: Heliocidaris erythrogramma (assembly GCA_025617745.1). NCBI lineage: Eukaryota > Metazoa > Echinodermata > Echinoidea > Camarodonta > Echinometridae > Heliocidaris > Heliocidaris erythrogramma. The sequence goes on along the minus strand of CM046871.1, from coordinate 13,316,521 downwards.
ATACTCAAATGAAAGATTTAAGTAGTGAATTATGCCTCATTTTGTAAAATACAAATAATGACTATCAACATACATTTGTTTGTGACTCTAAGATACGCATTTCAACAATATGACGTCAAGTAGACTCATGATAATAAGTGATAAACATGCTGTTTAGGTCCCCTTCATTAACATTTAATCGATATTGCATAAAATGTATCCAATCACCCTCATAATTCATCCATCGTTATGGATAACTATCCCAACAAATATATAAATCAACTATCAAATGTATTTTATCCAACAATTTACCACGATTTTAACTATAATGAACCTGTGGTTTATATGAGAACCACTCACCCTGGCAATCTGGCCTAGAGGACCATTCTCCTCTCAAACCCGCTTCTTACATGTTGATGCTGCTCGTCACCTAAAGGAACAATCAATTATGTAGCATTGTGAATTCTTACTCTAAAATCTAGAACTGAACACTGTACTACAACTGGACTTCACATTAACCCAAACTGTTAAGCGTAATTAAACTCCCAAAATATAAGTATTTCAAGTACCTCACGCATTATAAGAATACATCTCTTAGAACTACAAGTAGGACAACAGATAATACTGTATAAAATACATACATGGAATAACATCCATATTCTCCACAAAGCATGAGTCAATTATTGAATTAAGTCATAAGATTACACTCAAAGATTTCCCACTTTAACAAATAACGTGCCCCCTTGGTGAGAAACATTATTTTAACAACCAATTATTTCTTACAAATAATACCAATATTATAAACTAACATCAGAATATACATCAGCACATTATTAATGAAATACAGTAGGTAACATAACTGACAAAACACAAAATCTTCTTACCTAACGTAAACCCAAAGTCGGATGAGATGAGCTCTGTCTCTCTCTCTCTCTCTGTCTCTCTCTCTGCCTGCCCCAACAGGGGTGCAGTGCAAGAGTGAAACAAGCTGTATTACTTCTACCCTTTTTATACACACTGACTGAAAGTTGGCGACCCTGACCAGCAACTGACCGAATGTCATAAAACTTTCTCCTTGCTGTGGAATGTGGTTGTTTTGACTCCAATGACCAGAATGTATCAGATTACTTGGAAAGATTGTGAATCACATTTCTCCAGAAGTACATTTGTAACCATAAACTTACTGTGGTTATCTACAGGTTCTTAACAATCATAGATAAGTATGAAATGGACTTTTCTATCAAATTACAGTATAAATTTGGTCTGTTACACACTCCCCTGCTTAATTGAGTGGCGTCCCGACACTCAGTCTACAAAAATTAATTACACTAAATTTCCTTTATATCCCGTCACCATCACGGCTGTTTTAGATTTTATAACCCTATACTGCCTTGCCAATATGCAAACTAATATTAAGTGTGCGATTATTAAAAATTATATTGCATAACACAGAACATGAAAATTCATCATAACACAATTGGCCAACCCGCACCACTAATACGAACTTTCAGGTCTCATGACGAGGATCACAGAAAACATATCTAGTGCATAACTCAACTGTTTCAGTCCTTTCCTACACTTCTACTATGCAATACTAGTCTCATGACGAGGCTACTAGCATTGACATCAGCCTATAGTGCTAACCGACTGATCCTAACAGTTCTAGAGTCTCTACTGCCAAACCTTGGTTATCGACATAAATATTCATATCGCAGGCGTCTATCACAAACCAGATGATACACCCTATAAACCTATATACCCAGTACAATTTTTTTTTTACAAAACTTAATACTTTCACAAAATACCTATCAGGAAAACGAACCTGTGCTTCGTTACGATCATGGATATCCCTATCACCATTGCAATACACAAAGAAATCCTAGTAACCTATGGCTAACACTCAACGCTACCAATGTGCCCTTTCCGGCCTCCTCACGAGGTTAACAGAAAAACAAAGGTACGGAGAAACCCTTTACTGTTCCTACTAGTCAGCCCGTATTTCTCTCATGCAATTCCGGTCTCATGTCGAGGTTTTCGGAATTAAACATTAAATACTTCAGCTCGACTAATTCTAACAGTAATTCCAGCCAATTCCCAATCACATTAGAAATATCAATATGAAACAATGCAATACGATATCCATATCAAACTATAACGCGCACTCAGTTACCGCAAAAAAATTGGTGACTAAAAACTTAAATAAAACATTATGGACATAGGCTCCCCTGCTTTTTCAAAAGCAGTCTCTAAAACCAACAAGATGTGCGTACCTAAATCAACAACATTACTAATAATTTCAAATAAATTTACCCTTTATTGGACTCTAAATTCCAAATATCCCCAAATTTCAAAGCAAGGAATATTCCAACTATTCATTACTGACAAAGCCATCAAAGCTAGAGCTGCATCCATGCTCTAATCATACTGTAATCCCTCCTATCAATATAAAATATCGGTGTCTCTGGATTCCAACACCATGTGGTTCCACCCAACCGACCAAAGTTACATACAATAGAGGTTTGGACTGTTCCAAAAACACAGCATTACTATGATACTTCGCACAACATTTGAATAGCAATATTCCTCCGACGGACATGATTTAACCCCAATACACTAAAATTATGTCCTCACAAATAATTCTTACAGAGACCTAGAAACAAATACAATGAAGCCTCCGATCAAAATATCAAAACCGACCTAGCTACAGCACTCAAAAACATACGGCATACATCATAAACTACGGTCATATTTACAAAAGTTCGGCATCCAAGATCAAAGTTGACGGAATCCTCGATCCGCTGAAGAAGCTGCACAGAAGGCCAGGGCTTTGCAGAGATGAAAATCCTGCCGACTACGCCATGTTGTAACACTCGGAAACCTGAAGTCGAAAAGATGACACTTCACACTGTTCCTTGTGTTGAGGTTCTTTTATTCTCATGTGCATTAAGAAAAAGCCTGAATAATATAAACAATTTAAACAGTTAAATAGGACTTATATAATACTCAAATGAAAGATTTAAGTAGTGAATTATGCCTCATTTTGTAAAATACAAATAATGACTATCAACATACATTTGTTTGTGACCCTAAGATACGCATTTCAACAATATGACGTCAAGTAGACTCATGATAATAAGTGATAAACATGCTGTTTAGGTCCCCTTCATTAAAGGAGAATTAACCTCAAACAATAAAGACGATAGTGTTCAAAGGTGTTATTTATTCCTACTTGTTAGACTATATGGCTTCGCGTCAAAATATACGAGATCGATACGAATCAAGATTTTCTGAGCAAAATTTATCATCTGCTAGCAATATGTATCGTCTGCTAGCAATACATGGGGGCTGCCATTTTTTTATGTGTACAAGAAGATTTTCTTAATCCAAATGCCCAATTGCCTTTTTCAAAATTAAAAACCCATTTGAGATTAAAAATATAGAATAGATATGTCAATTTATTTTTAAACTGAAGATTTCCTTATATATTTCTGTTGAAAATCGATATTCGCTTAATATAAATCTATTTTCTAGATACTGTGACGCAATGGACGGAGCAAATTAATTCAAATTTTATGGATGCTTCTTCCCTGAGCATCTATAGCGGCAAACTATGCATTCACCTGCTTTCGGATAATGGGACTTGAAAAGTCAGAATGCATGCTGCATATATTATGTTCTGCTCTGTTTGGCAAACCCAAGAAAACAGATTTTTGTTAAGCAAAACCAGACAATTTAAAAGTATCATTATAAAGATTTAATTTTTATAAATCATGTAAACACCCACTTTATATTTTTCGTCACATATGGGATTTTAGGTAATGAAGAAAATCAATTTAGGTCTTGGATTCAAAATATCTTCCTGACCGGAACATTTCTCAATGGTTCATGTACAAATCCAAATCAGCAAGAAAATGGCAGCCCCCATGTAAATGAGTAGGAGACGATACCGGGTGTTGGAATATCTTTATTTATACCCTTTTCTAATATCTTATTAGAAAATGATTTAGGCCAATAAGTAGGAATATATTACACCTTTCAATATAAGTAAATTTGTACTCAGGGGTTAATTCTCCTTTAACATTTAATCGATATTGCATAAAATGTATCCAATCACCCTCATAATTCATCCATCGTTATAGATAACTATCGCAACAAATATATAAATCAACTATCAAATGTATTTTATCCAACAATTTACCACGATTTTAACTATAATGAACCTGTGGTATGAGAACCACTCACCCTGGCAATCTGGCCTAGAGGACCATTCTCCTCTCAAACCCGCTTCTTACATGTTGATGCTGCTCGTCACCAATAACCTAAAGGAACAATCAATTATGTAGCATTGTGAATTCTTACTCTAAAATCTAGAACTGAACACTGTACTACAACTGGACTTCACATTAACCCAAACTGTTAAGCGTAATTAAACTCCCAAAATATAAGTATTTCAAGTACCTCACGCATTATAAGAATACATATCTTAGAACTACAAGTAGGACAACAGATAATACTGTATAAAATACATACATGGAATAACATCCATATTCTCCACAAAGCATGAGTCAATTATTGAATTAAGTCATAAGATTACACTCAAAGATTTCCCACTTTAACAAATAACGTGCCCCCTTGGTGAGAAACAAGAAAATTATAACTAATTTTGTTATTTACTAGATAAATCTATGTATCTACCTATTTGCTAGTTTCCCAAACTATGCCGTCATTCGAGAAAACCTAAGTCTAAAACGCGCAGCCCCTGCCTGCGCGCGCGTACTCCCCGTCCACCAATCCAATCGCGCCACCGCCATACTCTTCCTCTTCCGAGCAGTCAGAGACAGAATCTAGGACATGTCAGACAAGGAGAGGGGCTGGAGGGAGGGACATAGGTAGATACATAGATTTATCTAGTAAATAACAAAATTAGTTATAATTTTCTTGATTTACAGCAATAAATCGATGTATCTACCTATTTGCTAGAATAGCACGGATAAAAACCCGGGTGGCATGTCCCAGGACGGGAGTAACTAACGCGGGGCAGACAGAGACGACGAAGCAGCTCTCAACCCAGAGGTTTCAAATCCAACCTCACCCGAAGGAGCATCCTTAAGATAGAAGGATGTGAAGAAAGTAGGGGAACGCCAAAAGGCGGCCCTCAAAAGTCTTCCAAAGGGATGAACCTGACAAAGCGCCCAGGAGGTGGAACACTCCTAGTGTCATGCGCTCTGGGAGGCTTCCCAGACAGGAGAGCCTCCGAACCCGCAGCTTGGATAGCCTCGACAATCCAACGGGAGATAGTCTCCCGTGATGCTGGGGAAGAAAGGTGATGGAAAAAGAGAAGAGCTGATCATCCTTACAAAAACAACCGTAGTCCTATCCAAGTACCATTTGAGAGCCCTAACAGGGCACCAAGATTTATCCTCCATGACGGAAGAGAATTCCGACAGAGGACTCAAGAACACTTTGATTAAGCCAGAAGAATCCGTCTGATTCTTGGCACTAACGAAGGTCGAGGGACAAGACGTACACCTTGCCTTTCCCATCTGATATGCCCGGGGGCCGTAGAGAGAGAAAGGTGTTCTTAATCGGGAGATGGTGTAACGACGCTTTGCAGAACGGCCCAAAGGGCGGTTTGGCCAAGGCGTCCAAAACCAAGGAAGGCTCCACGCAGGAGTCAACTGGCGATATGCTGGGCGTGTCAAAAGAAAGACCTCAGCAAATGAGTCAGGAAGGGAGAGATTGAAACTCCCGAACCATCAGAAAAAACCAAGGTGAACCGCAGTAATAGCGGACCGGTAACCACTAAGTTAGAGAGGGCCCTGCCCTTATCGAAAGGAGTAATAAGGAAAATTGTTGTAAAAGCACCCACCGGGGCAGAAACGGGGAAAACAAACCCCTTCTCCCCAACAAGCATGGAAGGTTTCTAAACTCGAGTTGACAACAGCTCGGGTAGAAACTCTTCTGCTCTGGACTATGAACTGGGAGGCTCTCTCTGAGAGTCCTCGCTTCCTCCCCAATAGCGGCCAGGCGGTCAATGTAGAGCCGCCGGACGATGGTGGAGGATCCCCGACAGGGGCTGATCTGAGGACTGCTCTCCATAGAAGGGAGAGAGGCCGACCGTCCAGCAGAGACAGAAGAAGAGGAAACCAAGGTCTCCTCGGCCAGCAAGGTGCTATGAGCAGAAACCCACGCCTGATCCTCCTGAATCTTCCCCAGGAACTGAGGAATTAAGGAGATCGGCGGAAAGGCGTAACCCCAGAAGTTCTTCCCTGAAGGGAGAACGCATCGAGGGCCCAAGCTTCCGGATCTCGCACTCGAGAGCAAACTCGGGAGGCGATGATTCAGAGCTGTCGCAAACAGGTCTATCTCCAGATGGGCGCAGACTGAACTGAGGTAACGTGGAGAAGGTTTACGGTTCACCATGTGTGTTGGTAGGAGAAAAGGGAAAAAGAAAATTGGAGATGGATAGACGAGAAAGGATGAGAAGAGAGAAAAGAAGAAATAATCTTTCGTGACACTGGGTGAAGTCCTGAAAAGGACTGTAGACCAGATGAGATGAGATGAGAAGACTTGGTTGATGACCGATGGATGAGCAGCGATGGATTGAGTAGCGAAGGTTTGAGTAGATGAGGCTTGAGTAGGAGGTTACTCGACGTTTCGGACAGGTTGACTGTCCGTCATCAGGACAGTCCACCTTGAAAAAGGTGGAGAGACATGAGGACTGCCATCAATTCCAACACAATAAGTGGGGCAAGGTGAACTGAGGTAGTCGAAGACTTCTTGATTCAGTGACCACTCGGAGGGGGGACACATGTCCCGGGACAGCAAATCTGCAATCAGATTGTCCCGCCCGGGAACATAGGAGGCGATCGGAATCACTCGGTGAGGCCGACACCACTCTTAAGTTTGGCGGTTAGATCGTTCAGGGTAGCGGGAAGAGTCCCGCCCTGTCTGTTGATGTAAGCAGCAACAGAGGTGCTGACCGTCAAAATCAGGACGGAGCGACCTACAAACATGTTCTCGAAAAGGTGGAGAAACATGTTCTCGAAAAGGTGGAGAGACATGAGGACTGCCATCAATTCCAACACAATAAGTGGGGCAAGGTGCACAGGTGTGACCAGTCCCCCGAGACCACCTGGTCCGAACAGGGCGATAAGTAGGCGTTTGATCTCCTCGGTGAGAGGAATCCACACCTTGAGCGAGTCTACACTGGGCTTGAAAACTTCACAGGATGAAGTTGGAAAAGGCCTCATATGAAGCCAACAGTCTTTGAGGACATCCCTATGACTCGATAAGTGGTCCAAGAACTGGTGCCATCGGCCTGCCCGAACTCGACGTAAGAGACGAAGAGATCGAGCTAGAAAGACAATTGCGTGAATTCTCTCCCGACTGGGGCGGGGAAGTTGGTTCACAATGTCTAATTTCCGCACTCTAGGTAAATGGGTCTGCGGGTAGGAGTCAACTCCTACTTGTCCCAGTTGGCTATGAATCGTACTTCTTGCGTAGTACGGAGAAGTAGGGCCATGTGCGACTGAAGGACGGACACAGAGCTCGCCACCAGGAGCCAGTGGTCCAGGTAAGTGAAAAGTCTCAGACCGCGATCCTGAGGGAAGTGGCTAGGGTAGAGACTGCTCGAGTAACACTCGAGGAGCCGGTTTCAGGCCGAAATTTAAGGCCTCGAACCGGAAAGTTTCGCCTTGAAGGAGAAACCTAGAAGGTCCCTTGAAGAAGGGTGTATCGGTATGTGAAAGTATCTTTCAAGTCTACCGAAATAGCCACATCTGACGGTCTGATCGCCGGGAGAATCGAGGCCAAGGTTTCCCTGTGGAAAAACCTCTCTTGGTATGAAGGAATTGATGACCTCCATATTCAAGATCATTCTGAGCTTCCCCGAGCATTTGGGAATAAGATAGGGGAGAGGCACAACTGGGGTGGTCTCTTACCCTTTCGATCGCGCCCTTTTCCAGCAGCTCTTGAATCTCGGTGGAGATGTGCTCTAGAAAGGGGGCGATAGTGTAGGAGGGTTGTGGCGGACGGTTCCGTGTGGGAGGGGCTTTGCGAAAAGTATGCAGAAGCCTCCTCGCACGAAGGGGAGCACGAAAACGTCGTCGGTAATTCCTTCCCAGGCGGGAAGGTACTGAAGACGGCCGCCAACCCTCTCCTCCAACGCTCGGGGCGCACCTGTGCACGGGGCAGCTGGAAGCGCCACCGCGTCTAGGAGGCGGAAAGACAGCCTGGGCCTGCGGCTTAGGAGCCGAGGACTTAAGGCGTTTCAGAAGTTCCGTCGCCTGCTTGCGTGAATCAACCTCAAGTTGAATCACATCAGGCCCCTTACCTCCAAAGAGGTGAAGGCCGGAGTGCGGGACCCTGGCCAGGAGGGCAGGTATGTCCGCATCCGCAATGCCCAGAGAGGAAAGCGTAAGTTCCTCCTAGCATTGGTGGCTATTGCTGTCGACACAGACACTTCCAACCACAACGAGCCTGTCCAGGACAAGGCTTCGTCTAGCAACAGGATGTCCGAGTCGGACATCTCGAGGTGCTGACTCCTAGCGCGAAAGGAAAGGAGCGTACCCAAGTGGGCCGTCAGCCTCAGGCCAGTCCTGGAATGAGCTTCCATTAAGGACGGGAGCTTCTCTATTTGGCGTAAGGTGTACTCTTAAAGTTGACACCAAGCCTACCACCTACATGTAGGAGGTCACTGGAACAGGACTTTCTCGTAATTTAATCGAGTGTCCTGTCGAGAGAAGGTGAAAAACCCAGCCGAGGGACGGATTTACAACGAGCCTGTCCTTGGACAAGGGGCTTCGTCTAGCACAGGATGTCCGAGTCGGACATCTCGAGGTGCTGGCTCCTAGCGCTAAGGGAAAGGAGCGTACCCAAGTAGGCAGTCAGCCTCAGGCCAGTCCTGGAATGAACTTCCAATAAGGACGGGAACCTCTCTATTTTGGCGCAAGGTGTACTCTTAAGTAGACACCAAGCCTACCACCTACATGTAGGAGGTCACTGGAACGGGACTTTCTCGTAATATAATTCGAGAGTGTCCTGTTTAGAGAAGGTGAAATCCCCGGCCGAGGGACGGACCCTACTAAGGATGCAAGAGGCTGTGAGGCGAAGTCATTGAAGACTCGCTTACAGTCCTCCGTAAGAGGGATGCCCTTGGAGGGACGCTCACCTTGAAAAAGGAGAGACGGATGTCCCGGATCAGCCCGACTCTGTAAAAGTGTCGGGAAGAAATTTCTCCAGCAGGGCTTGAGTCTCTACCGCCAAGGACCCAAAGGCCTGGGGTGTAATCTCAGCCTGTGAAGAGGCATCATCCTCCGAAAATCCAGACTGAAACCTGATCCCAAGAAGGGCGGTGTAAGCAGTCCCAGGATTCCTCCCCAGGCGGAGCACCAAGTGCCGCTGGAATGGGAGTAGCCCCGACCGGACGATCAAAGCTGAACGTGGTCGAGAGACGCCCGAAGTGGGGCGGTAAGGCTCTAGTGTGTTGGAAAACAAACACAATGAGCCAGATACCTGAGAAAAGGAACCGGATCCCAACCCACTAGAAGCAGTGGTGGTAAACAAGGGAAAACCAGTGTTCCTAGCCGGATAACCGGTAAAAACCGGTATCCGAACCGGATATCCGGTAAAAACCGGTATCCGAACCGGATATCCGGCAAAACCGGTATCCGAACCGGATATCCGGTATCCGAACCGGATCCGGTATCCGACCCGGTATCCGAACCGGACCTGGGTCGGGTCGGGTACAGGTATCCCCCCTTCCCCCTTGGGGGGAGGGGTTGGAGTCAGGCGTGGTGGGGAGTACAGACACAGAGTCTGACCAACCACTCCGCTCCACAATGATCTTGAGATAATTCAAAAGTTCATGGGAGACGCCTAACTCAGAAGAAGTGGTCGCCCCTTGGGGGCTAACCTTCTTCTTGGTCCCCCCTGACACATGAGGTGAACACACAGTCGGTGTCAAGGGGAGAGAGTCCGCCTCGCCTGTTGGCTGGGCAGTACTCTGGCGCTTACGCTTCTTGGGCAGGTGGGCATGTTTATCGCCCCCTTTACCCTTAGAAACGGGCACCGCCTCCGTAGTAGGCCCTGAAGGGAGTACTTTTTGAGGATCACGACTCTCTTTTTCCCTTACCCGCCTTGCTTGTGTTAGAAGCGTGCGGAGAGACAAAAGGAGCCGATCCCTGAGCAATCACACCTATGGCTGGAGAGCGAGGAATGATGCTCGAGCGAGACGAACTGTGGGCAGGGATAACACCCACAGTTTTATCGGTGAGAGGTATTGGCCGGAGGCACTCACTCCCACCGTTATACAAGTCTCTATCTTCGAGAGAGGTATTGGCCGTGTTCCAGCACTCACTCTCTCGGTTTTCCCCGCATGAGTTGGTCGTCAAAATAGACGGCGAACTCATAACGGGGCGAGCCGTACACGAAGTAGGCCCTAACTTACCTTAGTCGAAGCTCCGTGGAAGTTATAATGTTGGTGCGAGATTAAATTCTCGCAGCCAACCCTTCCAAGGCTGGGCGAGTCCCCTTATAAGTATTAAATACTGGGGAACGCCAGCCGAACGGAGACCTCGACATGGCTGAAATTAAAGACAAGCAACAAATATAGAAACCCATTTATAGTAATAAATTTATTATTATTACAAAACAGTATAGATCTATATAAAGGTAACAACCAACTCACAAGACGGAGTGGGAATAAACTCCTATTACGGAGCACAACGTATGATAAGACCGCTTGTCTAAGCGCGTTGAATCAACCACCTACAGACACGGGGGCTAGCCCGACGCAGTGTACTAGTACACCGTCTGTGAATAAAGCCACGAAAGTGAGGAAAAACGGCAAAGTAATTTCATTAATTTACCGTGAAGGAGGTTGACTCAGGAAAAATCCGATACACCAAAATGAGTGTGAAAACATGGTGAACGGGATTTTTATTGCGAAAGGCAACCAAAAACGCTTTTGGAGGTAAAAATCTCGCAATTTAGGTTAAGACTTAGCTTCATAGATGTCACTTCTCTGACGGGCGAGAACGGAAGAGGAAGAGTATGGCGGTGGCGCGATTGGATTGGTGGACGGGGAGTACGCGCGCGCAGGCAGGGGCTGCGCGTTTTAGACTTAGGTTTTCTCGAATGACGGCATAGTTTGGGAAACTAGCAAATAGGTAGATACATCGATTTATTGCTGTAAATCATTATTTTAACAACCAATTATTTCTTACAAATAATACCAATATTATAAACTAACATCAGAATATACATCAGCACATTATTAATGAAATACAGTAGGTAACATAACTGACAAAACACAAAATCTTCTTACCTAACGTAAACCCAAAGTCGGATGAGATGAGCTCTGTCTCTCTCTCTCTCTCTGTCTCTCTCTCTGCCTGCCCCAACAGGGGTGCAGTGCAAGAGTGAAACAAGCTGTATTACTTCTACCCTTTTTATACACACTGACTGAAAGTTGGCGACCCTGACCAGCAACTGACCGAATGTCATAAAACTTTCTCCTTGCTGTGGAATGTGGTTGTTTTGACTCCAATGACCAGAATGTATCAGATTACTTGGAAAGATTGTGAATCACATTTCTCCAGAAGTACATTTGTAACCATAAACTTACTGTGGTTATCTACAGGTTCTTAACAATCATAGATAAGTATGAAATGGACTTTTCTATCAAATTACAGTATAAATTTGGTCTGTTACATAAAGATACCTGGTTGACTCAAGTTTATATGATTGAGAAAGACTGGTCTCCTGATTGGAAAACATTAAACATGCATCTCACTTCCCTGCGAAAGTGTCAGTGTCAGAATCAGAATATGCTCCAGCTCTCTCTGAAATACTGAATTTCCCAGGGGACTGTTACAAGTTCAAAAGTAATCCTCTGGACACTTTTCAATGCTAGTTCCACTGTTTACCGAATCTTCATTTGCTAAGCAGCGACACAAAGCCAAGGTCTATTTTCTCGCTCTTCCACCGACCAGACTCCGAGCGAGAAGGCTCACATTACGAAAAGTTTACCGGAGGGGGAAATTCTCTGCTGCCATAACGAGTTAATGTTCTTGTCACCTTTTTTCCCCCTCTGTTGCAGGATCAAAAAGGAGGTTGAGGGGTTTGAAAATGGGTGGTTCATTAGGGCATGTGCATGCAGAAAGAGGGCAATTTTGATGGAATCATGAGATAAGAATTGAAGGGATAGACATTTACTAGGGTTACTGGTATACTGTAAGGGAGAACCCATGGTGCAATATGCTACCAGGGAAATTTCCCCGATGCTACTGTAACACTCTTAGTATTTTTTTTTTGTGTAGAAGATATCATAGCGTGGATGATGGCGAGTGTTAACTAAGATCACGACACGATGAAGGAGAGTCCATTCACAATGTGGAAATATAAAACATTATTGTAGAACATAAACATCAAAGTGGAACAGTATTAAATATAAGGCTTGTCTATGAGAACTCAGTAGTCCTTAATCAAGGCCTGTCCAGGCAGGAGCAAATGCACATCGGAGAAGTGGATATTGATAAAGTATCACGGTTGAACATATATATATACATACTGTATATATATTAGTGATGTGAAAAGGCTTGGTAAGAAGACTTGGTACTCCCCTATCAAGGCCCACAAGGGCAGGAGAGCATATCAAGTAGGCCTATTCCTGTCAGTGGGTTTTAGAATTTGTCACAGAAGACCTTAATCTGCTCATGCTCAGATTGCATCTACAAACTGGCTTATTACTGCTACATGTATAATTATTCATTTGGTCATCCACATTGAATGTTGAGTAGCTAATGATCTTTCTGTGCAAAGATTAATTTCTAGGGAATCAGACTATTTTGCTCTCTAACCCCAAACATACCATGTAATGTCTTAGTTTTTCTAGCACAACATGAAGACAGATACAAAAGTTAAAGGCTTTGGATTTAAATATTCACAGAGCAATAATTCTGGGTGAGCTCTTAAGTCAGGTGGGAAATGCATCTGAGATCCGTTTAGAAATGCCCTCGATCCTGCCAAAAATGAAAAGTATGGGGTCGAGAATTCAGTCGTCTAGGGAAATCATGGCTTTTGCCCTAAATGCAGATTTAAAAAGGAAGAAGCCTAAGACTTTTGACAGTTCGATAAATGTGACATACCTGTGTATCTAGTTCAACTGTTCAGGGCAACAAGGGTGTTGTCTCGAAAGTGAAGCATGTAGTTCATACCCTTCTGACTATCACCAAAAGATAGAAGAGTATATATCGTTACATTTCAAAGTAAATTTCAGTTTTTATTATGGATAACAGATGTGGGAAAAAGAAATGGAAAGGGAAAGGATAGTGATACGAGAAACTTGATGAAATTTCTTTATAAAGATCTCAAGTATTGGAACTCCATGGGTGGATAAACTTACAAGCAGACAAAGCTATATTTAGATGATCTTTGAAACCTGTCATGAAAGCAGAAATACAAACAGATGGCTGGCTCATCATTTAAAAGATAAAGAATTGTATGAGAGGGTTGAATTTCATATATGGCTCTTTATATAAAAATTTGAAAAATATAAATGGAACTAGATAAAATGGAACTAGATAAAGCTTCGACTGGAAATCATACATAATTACCTCTGTGTCCTTTGACCTTTGACCTTGAGACCCCAAAATCTAATCAGTTCATCGTCCCTCCCACATGCATACATGAGCCAAGTTACAAGCTGATCCGCCGATCGGTTTTTAAGTTATCGCGAGAACAAACCATTTTTATGTATATTATGACCTCTATGACCTTTGACCTTTGACCTTGAGACCCCAAAATCTAATCAGTTCATCGTCCCTCCCATATGCATACATGGGCCAAGTTACAAGCTGATCCGCCAAAACGGTTTTCTCAAGTTATTGCGAGAACGAAAAGGGGACGGACGGACATACGGACAGACGGACGACCCGAAAACATAATGCCTCCGCCCACCGTAGGTGGTGCCGGAGTAATTTTATTCCAATATAATTGTATGAGACTCTTGTCTGCTGTTATTGTACCCAAAGGACATTAACAAATGCTTTTCCATGTAATTATTTAACACCCTCCTAGCTCTTAGCAGATGCTTTTTGAGGGATCATTGGTGTAAGAAAGAAGTAGCAGAACATTTCCAAAATACATATTAGAAAAAATCAACAACCTGATCATTCAACAACTAATCCAATGTACAGTTACACGAGAAATAACTTGGTACTTACAAAACTAATTACTCCAAAATAGTTTGCATTTGGAGTTTGGACTTACTAGAAGGCTACTGAAATTAATAAAGGATATGAAACTCATCGTACTTTAAGATTAAATAACAAATGATGTGCAAAAATTGTGCATGCATATCATTACTACATGCCATTTCAATATTTGCAAACTGACAATGAAAAATCTGATGCAAATAGTACCTTATCTGTGAAGTCTTTCAAGTGGCTTGCTTTTATAGCAATATAACCTTGTGGTCTTTGTTGTTGTAGTGATAATATTATAATAAAAACACTTTAGTAAATAGAATGACAGATTTGAGAGCATTAGATTCAAATGATTGACATGTGTCAGTCATCAAAGACTAGCCTTATCAAGAAGATAGCAATGTATTGGCATATCATAAAACATAATGACAAATCATCTTTTAAAGTTATGCTGATTGCTGATAATTCTATTATTAAACAATAAATATTTGAGCAGCAGTAATAAAAATTAATGATAGATAGGCCATTCAATATCATGTTATATTTTGGAAGTATATTTAGTTTTAGTTTATTTATTTCTCAATAATATAACAAAGTACAAATGAAATACATATATTCATAGTACATAAATGGATAAAAATATAAACATAGGATAGTAAATCTCAACTTAACAATTGAAATTTCGTAATAGACAAAGCAAAAATTGTGGAGAAATGAGAGGAAACGAGCCAACAATTAAAGAGGTGGCTAATTTCCTGAATCGTAAAACAATTGTCAAAAAGTAAGGGAGACAAGACTAAGAATCATTTCAGGGAGTCTGGTTTAAATAACACTAAGTTAGGATGTATTTAGAAATAAGAAAATAAAACAACAACAAAGGAGAATCGCTCTGCCTGTTTATTTAGAACAAATTAACAAGGAGGTATAATAAAGATTCAGCTGTCTTCATAATTATGACAAATAATAGCTCAACATCCATAACAACTGAATAAGAGAGTACATGCAAAAGCTGTTTGAGCTTGCGCCTAAATGAAAACAAAGAGCTTTTAATTATGCCCCGTGGCAAGTCATTCCAGAATTTCGGTCCGGTGTATAAGAAAGACTTTTGAGAAAAGAGTGTACATGTACGTGGAAGGTGAAACGAGTGACTGTGACGAGTTAGATTATTATGGAATATGTCATTCTTTGAAAAATTGGCATAAATACATGTATATCAGGCAAAGGATTTTTTGACAACTGGTACATAAATATGCCAAGATTAAGAAAATATATATATATCGTGAATTTTTAGAATATGATCAGCATGAAAAAAGCTGTTTGTGTGTGAATAAAAGTGTGAATGATTTATAATGCAGATTGCCTGTTTTTGGATCTTCAGAATTTTGTCAAGTAGGAAATTGGCACAGTTCCCCCATACAAGTACTCCATAATTCATATGGGGCAATATCTGGGTGCAATATAAATTACGCAAAATACGCTTTAGGAAAAAAATCTCTCTGCCGATACAAGACACCAGTATTCCTGGAGATCAATTTACACATATCAGATACATGAAGTTTCCATGACAAATCGCAGTCAATAATGACGCCCAAAAACCTGATATCTCGGACCTGCTTATAAGATCAAAATTACCCCTATACAAATTTAAGCTTGCGGCAAGCTCGTAATAAGCTTGCGGCACGCTTAATAAGCGTGTTTTTGACATATTTTTTGTGGCACACTTGCGGCACACTTGCGGCACACTTGCGGCAAGCTTAAAAAACAATGGCAAGCTTACCGCAAGCGTGCCCCGCTTGCGAAAGTTGCTCAGTATAATAGTTCTACAATGTATGTCCAACTCCTTTATATTGAATGTATATCATATAATCTTAGTATCTTTTTACTTTTCAGCTACTGTAAATGCAGAAATATTCGCGGTACATTAATTTTCGCAGATTTTTCACGTTATTTTCGGTGGCGCCAATTCTAGACTCGCAAGAATATCAGCCTGATTTCCTATGCGGGTTGAATTGCGTGCTTTGACAGCACATTAATATGTGTGTGTGTCCAATTCATATTTGAGTGCGTGTGTGTAGTTGCGCATGCCGTATGCATTTGAATCGACTGCATGTGTGTATGGAGTGGGTGTACATGTATACGAGCGTGTAATTGTGCAGCGCGAATTTAAGAACCCGCAAGTATGTTTTGGGGTCGCTCAGCGCGAAAGTTTAATCGCGCAAAAATAACAGCATTTACAGTATTATCGTCCTGTCAGCTTTCTTGAGAAGACTCAAAATGTACATGTACATTGAACACATACTACCATAACAAGTGGTTGTGTACATATTTGCATGGTAACCCTTTGCTATAAAGCGCAATTCACTTTATAATCAAATGTTCTGTGGGTTTTTTCTTTTCAGGCTGGAACCCCACATACTGTTTACACACAAAGTAAATACAGAGGCTAGCCTTGTTAAAGGGAAAGTCCACCCCAATATCAACTTGGTTTTAAAAAAAGCAGAAAAATTAAAGAAACAAATCCCATTAAAGAAATAAACTTATGAAGTTTTGAAGTTGTAATCAATCAAACACAAATTGGCAACTCTGTGACGTATCTTGCAAGCTCATTTCCCATTTGCCCTCCACTGAAAAAAATCATAAATTTCCATTTCCTCTCTAAAAATATTTCATCATGCATATGTAACCTAGATATAATCATTTCACTTATGCTTTTACACAAAACCTGCATGATACAAATCTATTCTCTCATCAAAAACAAAGAAATAAAAATCTATGAATTTCTTTGTACGGAGCAAATGGAGACAAATCTATTCCTTCATCAGAAACTAAGAAAATTTAAATTTAAGAAATTTTCTGTACTGAGCAAATGTTTATTTTGCAATACTAAATATAATCTTAAATGTAACAAAATTGGTAGTATTCATATTATTTTCTAGTTCCTTTAATGTAGGCCTAAATGTACATGTAGCATTTGACAATTTGCAAATAGGCCTACTGCAGGGTGTTTTGGACATTATATATTTGAACTTCCAGTTGAGAGGCATGATCCTTGTACTTAGTGTATTGCCCACAATTTTCTTGCAGTATGTCTCTTTTTTATTTATTGACAATTCATTATTTTGCAAGGAAAACTTATAATCAATGCTATATATACATGCAGCCCATACCAGAGTATTAAAATTTAAATGATCGGACTGCAAATTTCAGTAAGATTGACTTTTATTCAGATCAGTGTATACAGAATAAATCAGATTCCAGTGAGCTCTTTTGGTAACCACTTCACTCATCCCTGGTCAATCAATGGTCAAGCATTGGTCAAACATTGGTCTGGCAATGGTCTGTGACTTGATCAAATAGGAGTTAAGACTTTGAGAAAATGAGACAGCCATTAGTATATTGTTTGGGGTGAATTCCTGAATAACCATTATTTATTCTTGTGAGTTTCACTGGGTTGGAATGAGATGGTTGGCGTACATTTCAAGATGGTTGCATCATAAAACATTCACAAATCTCAACTTTTACATGCTTTACAAAAGGTTCATACACAGGGGATTCTGGTTAACAGCACACATCGGTAAAAACTTTTTTTGGAAACCTATTTTGTGATAAAATGGAACATCAAGAATTGATGTGTTTTCCTATGTGATTTAAGTTAGTGTTGGAGAGTTCCAAGAAATGGTAAACAGCAGATGAGTGTAAATCTTGAAAATAATACTGCAAGAGATTTAGAAACAAGATGAATGCGACTGCGTCTCCTATATGCCTCCACCTAACTTCAGTTGATGGCTCAAACTGTTCTTGAAATATTGTGATAACCAGGATAAAAGCCTCTAATTACATGTTAATTGACCTCTTTGACATTATTTTGACCTTACACCTTATAAAACCCCAAAGTCTAGTCATTTTATCTCCTCCTAGTCATGGATAACAAGGATGAGTATCTCTGAATAATGTTACCATATTCATCAAGCAGAGACTGACGGGAGGTTAAATACTTCAAACATTCTCATGGCTGTCTAAACTTCTAAAGATCACTGATAATACACCAGCCAGATATCTTTTCCTTTTGTGTACCTTTTCTCATCTATCACAACTCATTTTACCTAATTACAAACCCTATTCACAGTCCACTCAACCCAGAAAACTTGTAAGAGAATAGACTGATTTAAACAAGCCCTTCAACCTATCTATGACTGGCACATTATGGAATTAACACAGGGGGATTAACACAGGGGGATTAAAACGGGGTAATAAGGGTAATAGCAAGTAATTGAGGATGAGCTGTATAATCTCATTGTGTGTATCTTGAGACTAGTCTTCTTAGGCATCTGTTAGTCTCGTCTGGTCTGTCTCGGGAGACATGGTGTAGCGCTAGATATAGTCTTGAGACTGGAAAGGAAGAAAGGGGCTGGTTTAAGCTGATTCAGAACTCATAATGGTGGACCTATATCTAATCCATACCCTTAAACTTGCAAGTAAATGTAATGTGTTAATCTTATCAGGAACTTGAAAGTGGAGAAATGCATACTGGGGAGTATCATTCTCATGCAGAATAATGCTGTATTTTAGGAATCAATTTCTCTCCTTAAAAAAAAAATGAATATATATGTTTTTTTAGAGACTCTAGAAATAGAACTTTAAGAAAATGTTTACATGAATGTTTATCTCAAAGATTAACCTGTTTTAATATTATGCAGAATGGAAATGAAAATGATCTGCACCATTCCTGGAGTTTAACCCTTTCCATGCCACCAGATTTTTGAGCAATTATTGTCAAAAATGAACTTTCATGAGTTGAATATCAATGTTCAATGAGTTTTTTTCTTGAGCAAACTGGGCAAAGATTTATTGCATAGGAATAAACATTATATTGGAGGCACAAGTTTCTGCATCAGGAAGAATTTGAGCCATTCTGAGCCTAAACAAAATGTTCAGCACTCACATTTTTGGGCGGGATTTGGTAGGGGTTAAAATTTGGTAAAACTTAAAATGTTTTGTTCCTATCCACCCCAGTCTTATGATTCACTCTTCTTACAACTACAAAATTCTGAATCCCTGTTTCTCTCACTGCTCCCCCCCCTGTCTGTCTGTCTATCTCTGTCTGTCTGTCTATCTCTGTCTGTCTGTCTGCCTCACTGTCTGTCTCTCTGTCTATGAATTTCATCTGTCATTTTCTTAAACATATTCAGTAAACAAATTTAATGCCAGCTGCAGAGCATCCCTTAAATTCCACTTCAAACTTCATCCAAATTGTGTATACAAACAAAAAACCATGGCAATTTGATTACCTCCCTAAAGGATCTAAGATTTTAAATTGTTGATCAGCATGATATAAAAATGGACGTAATTTGCGTAATTGCACAGAATGTGCACCTTGGCTGGAAGTTATTAGAGCCTGCACAACACAGAAGAATACAATGTAAGGCATTATCAATAATGTGACAATGAAGTGGCAGGTACCCCAGATCAATATCTTGGTGCCAAACTTTCACCCATCACCAAATTTACTGGTAGATTATTGTCCCAAGTCTTTGTCTGTCTGCTTTTAAAAGCTGGCCAGAGAGAAACTATTCAACGATTTATTCTTCAAAATCACCATAGCTTTAAAAAGGATCTCTAATTTCCTTCAAGTATATGGAGATAAATCTAGACATTAGCCCACTGAATCGGGCATGGAAATGAAATGTAGCAAGGTAGTATTTACTGGTCAAACTTCATGTTTACAAATGTACATTTATATACCATGAGAGGAAATCAAGTGATGGACTGGACATCCCTTATAAAAATAATACCATGGTAATACTACGTATTTCATGGTATTACCGCCATAATACCACGAAAACATGGTAAATCCGTGGTACACATTGTATTGCCACAATATTACTAAAAAAAAAACATTCTATATTCATAGTATTTGCATCGTGTACCATGAAAAGCATGGTACATTCATAGTATTTTCATGTTGGACAATGGGTAACGCGGTAAATTCATGGTACTTTCACAGTAATACCGTCCCAATTTACCGCGGTATTATCATGGTACTTTTTTGTAAGGGATACCCAGAACAAATGTTCTGGGGATATTACAAAATTAGTAGAAACTTGAACAAAATGGCTTTGAACTGCAAAATGAAGACAATATGTGAAGAAGAAAACTATTAAAGAAAGAGAAAGGAAATAACATCTCGTGCGGTTATTTTTCAAAGCAAGCTTATTTCGTTGGGAACTGATAAAAACAAAGGATGCCGGTTTGGAGGAATGGCCAAATGTCAAGTACGTGTACCGGTATTGACTTTGGTGGTGTATTAAGTAGCTATATCTGTATGGCAAAAACATGCACATGTACATGTAGGCCCTTATACTGGCAGAACTGTTAATATTGAAAGTGAGAATCATACATATAGTACAAGAGAAAAGAAGTCATGTCTTTTACAATCAACAGCACTCTATGTGTCTGCTTTTACCATTCTTCATAATGAAGATGTCGTTAATTAATTAGCAGTAATTAATTAATTTTGCAGGCAAACTGTATATTCCTGTTAAGTCTATCATTGTCACTACTAATATAATCTGGTTCCAATTTCTTCTGAATTGTGTTTTTCATTACAGATCGAGCATACGATCTTTAACACTGGGAGTAATATGCCGAAAGATTTGTTTACAAATTAATAATATAATCTTGTTTACTATCACAGGATTTGGGATTGATTTTACAAACTGTCTTTTTCCAAAATTGTAAATAGGGCCTCAATCTACAAACTAGTGCCACAAAGCTACCAGTGTAAAACCAGTAATCATTATATATTCATCAGATATTTATCAATACCAATATACATCCTCCAATCTAAAAAAAATAAAATGAAACCACTCCGCATTTTCCATATATGTACATGTATCTCCATAACACTACAGTATAAATATGACAGGATCTTTTGGCTTAATGATTTGTATATCATTCATGACAAGATCTATTATCATTTCTTGGTAAATATTATTGTGGAATCCATTTCTCCTTGGGGCAATGAGGGGCCATGCAAGCTGTTAATCCCCCAAACACCATCAGTAGTTTGCATTAGGGGGATACTGACAGGTAATTAATAATTCTCTCTACCAGGGCTAATCCATCTACTTAGGGTACAATTCACAGGTATATGGCTGTGTGAAAGGGATGACATGAATAAATTGATCCTGGAAATACTGTGGATTTTGAGATAGATGTAGTTCTATCCCCAAAGAAGGAACAAATTCTTATAATTGTCTAATGAGAGCCATAAGAGCATTGACTCATATCATTTTATACACAGACTTAATGTCCTTCTGGCTCCTAACAGGTGATACATTGGACAAAATTGAGGTATTGTACATGTACCCATGTTATATTCCCATGTAAAGTCACTCAACTCAGGGAGAAGTTTGGCAAAAAATGTTTCCATAGTAAGGCATTTCAAATTAAAGGACCATTTTCAGGAAGATTCAAGCATAGCTAGACTAGTTGAGAAAGTGATGAAAAATGTTGGCTGCATACATGTATTGCAAAAAGATGTGGAGAAGATGGTCGAAAATTCAGTCGAAAAAAGCACATATTCACTCTAAAAAAAATCAACATAACACAATTCATGACCAGTACAGGAGAAGATAAAGTCTTTTAAATCGATCATAATGTAGAAAAGAAGATGGATGGATGGATGGAAAATGTGAGTTATGTCAGTCAATTTAAAATAAAATAGTACATTTGGCACACTAATATCATATTTCCAAGCTATAATTTCTGCTGAAAAATTACCAAACGGATACTCTTATTACCAGGTGGTAAGTGTTGCAGGGTGGTTTGTCAACAAAACAGTTGCTGGGGGATACCAAACTAATATTGACAAATCCTTCTCATGACATCACTAAACAATAATCAGGCGAGCGTCTGTGCTCTACGCTTCATATTTCAATGTTTCAACAACTTTTCTACGATCTGAAAAATCAACTTCACAGATCTACCCGCAGCGCCAATCAATTTGCTTGTTAAAATGTTAGGCATGCACTCATCAGGGCATTAACCCTTCATGAAAGGTGCAAGAAAGAAAAGTAAATAGGTGGGACTAAGGGAAAGTAATATGCCATGTATTGAGAGCCAGAAGGACATTACGGTAAGTCTACCCTTCTGCTTAAAAAAACACTTCCTTCATGTTTGACTGAGCAAAAATCTGGATTTTTATAGCACTTAGAAGGTCTATAGTTGAGAGCAGAAGGCTGTTAACTCATATATTTTAACACAGAGTTAACACCGTTCTGGCTTTCAACAGATGATATACATATATATGCACTCCTGCATTTAGGAGTTGATACATTTTGTAGGGGGAGGATGATTCAAAGAAATTACACAATTAAAAGGGAAAACATGTCTTTCTTTGTTAAATTGCATGCCAAATGGGTTTCAAGGGGGAAAGGGAGGAACAAAGGCCAGTTACCCCCCCCCCCCTTAATTCTGCCACTGCCTGGTTTGCTTCAGACACTTCGCACCATTCGGGACAACTTACTAAATGTCAAGCTGTCGATTTGAAAGTATATTTTCAAAGCGTGATTTACATTCAGTGTGAATGTGGCACTACTCATGCAAGCATTCGTGTTCCTCCTCCCCTATAGAGCAATCAATTATATAATTATATCAATCAAATACTATAAAAATCTGAACAGGGGGCTTTGGGGGAAGGAGACAGCTGCACTACAGATTTTCCATTTTTCTGGGACTATGTGAGGGACTATGCGAGGGAAGGATGTGGATAAATGAACTGGGAATTGAGAAATATCAAAAGGAGGATAAACGCTTCCTAGCAGGCAAAAGAGGTGTGAATTACATGATGCACTGAAAGAGAGAGAGAGTGAGGGGGGCTGAGGAGAAGGAAAGAGAAAAGGAGAGATTGAAAAAATGAATATGTATGCCCAATACAGGAGTGTGTGTAAGAGAGAGAGAGAGAGAGAGAGAAAGAAAGAAATGGGGACAGAATAGAGATATAGATTAAAGAGGAGTTAAGAGCAGGAGAGAGAGAGAGAGAGAGAGAGAGACTAGTATAGGCGTACTGCAGAGTACCAGCATGTGACTTTGTGAGTGAGAAAGGCAGAGACAGATGGAAATAAAAATACATATGAAGATTGTGTGTTAATGAGTGCGAAAAATACAAGGAAAGAAAAGAAAAGAAAAAATAACAGAGAAATAGAGAGGTAAAGGGAAGATGAAATATGTGTAGATGAAATATGTGTAGCTCAAAATCAAATAGTGACAGAATGTATTAAAAAAATAGTGAAGAACAGGTGATGAAGTCAGAATGGAAAAAAAAAGTAAAATGTGTTTTTCTTTAGACTACTTGGGGGGGGGGGGGGGTCCAAGCAGAGATCCAGAAGTGTTTGAATTCTTATCATCGTCATGGTAACAAGACAGGTGTGTGATTTCTCTGTGCCTCATTCCAAAGCTAGAGATGTGAAGCTGCTTGTCAGATGGAATAAGAGATGCAAATGTGAATGTCCACACTATTACACAAGATTTATAGCAATGAAATACTGCCATAAATTTAAACTCACCAGAGGTAGGAAAGACTATCCCCACTGAAATTTTACTGACCACTATATCAAACCAATCATCTCTATAAATGTTAGCTCTACATTTATGTTTACATTCCCAGTCCCAAAAATAGAAATCAGCCTATAAATAATATGTCAAAGGGCTTCTTATATTGCTTACAAAAATTTAAAAAATGAGTAGCTGAGGTAGAATGTTATAAACTATATAAACTATAAGCCCTTTCAATACTGTGGGCAGCAAATCCCACCCAAGAATTTAATTTTTTATCAGCTCTAACAGGGGGGGGGGCAGGGGTGCACAATGAAAAAAGAAGGAAGGTGCACAATGTGTACTTTTCTTTCAAAGGGGGGGGGGGGGCACGGGTAGGGATTCCCCCCCCCCCCTTAATTTGCCACTGCGTGTTATACAAAAATTAAATCGTAATCAACAGGTTAACAAACATGAAATACACTATTTCTTTATGTAATAATAATAATAATAATAATAGTGGCTACTTGTATAGCGCGCAGGTCCGCCTTTCGACGCTCATGGCGCTGTATAGATATGTATATATTATTACCCCCGGTCATTGGATTCTGGCACGCCCGCACACAGTGTATGCACATTCTCCACTCCCTGGGGAGCATTCCAGCCAGTCGCTGTAAAGCGCACAC
The DNA here is from genome assembly GCA_025617745.1 of Heliocidaris erythrogramma. Taxonomy (NCBI): domain Eukaryota; kingdom Metazoa; phylum Echinodermata; class Echinoidea; order Camarodonta; family Echinometridae; genus Heliocidaris; species Heliocidaris erythrogramma. Next base: position 13,292,112 of record CM046871.1, on the reverse strand, counting down.
ATGCTAAGCAAAGGACATTACCTTTCGCCATCCTACCGGGTACCCATAATGTGCATACTTATATATAAAATCAAGACATTTGCTTTTAAACTTTTATTTTTCTTGAATCACTTGATTGTTCACATCTAAACAGCACGTTTTCCAACAAGTAAAAATTGATTTTAAAAGAATGCTAATTTCCGGTCTAATCACAGACTATTCTTGAAAAGTTATTACCAGAATGCCAAATCACCTTTAAAGTGATAGTCCACCTTGATTACAAGTTGGCTTTAAAAGAAGCAGAAAAAGTGAAGAAACAGATCAGTGAACGTTTGAGCAAAACCTGACAAGAAATAAGAAAGTTATGAATTTATGAATCAGACACAAATTGGCAACTCTGTGACGTATCTTGCGAGCTCCTCTCCCATTTGCTCAATACAGAAAATTTCATAAATTTTCATTTTCTTGGTTTTTGATGAAGGAATAGATTTGTTTCATACAGGTTTTGTGTAACAGCATTATGAGCAATGATTATATCTAAGGTGCAAGTACGACTGAATATTTCCTTTAGAGAAAATGGAAGCAGCACTAGCGTCCTTTGGCAAGACGTTAATCTACATTTGCCACTCTCCACCCAGGTGTTAAATGGGTACCCGGTAGGATGCGAAAGTTAATGTCGTTTGCTTAGCATGTGGCGCTTTACAGCGACTGGCTGGAATACTCCCCAGGAAGCGGATAAAGTGCACACATTGTGTGCGGGCATGTCAGAATCCAATGACCGGGGTAATAATATATCTGTAAAGCGCTTAGAAACACAACCATGTATTAGGCGCTATATAAAAGCGGAATATTATTATATTATCAATTTTTCTGCTTCTTTTAAAACCCCCTTGTAATCAGGATGGACTATCCCTTTAAAGCCGAGTTGAATACCTGTAAAGGATTTATGTCTGCCTATAAATTCATTGACATGAAGTCATGGCATTGAACTAGGAACAAACAACCTCAGAGAGAATTTCCTTTCTGGCCATATATCTGGCCAGAAAAACATGGATGGATGTCATAAGTGTGTGATGTTGCCATGGCAATGAGTTCTTTATACACCAGGGGATATTTGGGTTGACTTTGGGGGCAGGAGCAAGGAGAGAGAGATGTTGAAAGAACAAAATAGTTTGACCCTGGGTCCTAATCAAACCTAGGTGCTGTTCACATATTGTACATAGGAATTCAAATATTCTTTTCTTCTGTGTTCTAAGCACAGGAGTTCATACGTTACTCTTTTTTTTGTAATCATTATGAATTTTATTGCTTCATTTCAGTAAACAAAATACATACATTAAAGAACAATAAATCATAAATCATATATAAATGAAAGGTATTTTACAATTCTGTAAGTAGATCATGTGACATATTCAATGATTTCCATTTATCTTGGTGAACTAAACGTTTGCCTTGTCTAATTGCAATAACTCGCTCTACTTTTTCTGTAAAAATTATGTCTTTTTAAAAATGCTTGAAAATCAATATTTTATCAATATATTTATATCTGTAAATAAAGTACTTAGCATGAAACAAAACTGTGTTGACTAAACCATGCCTTGTATAAACTCAAAAACAAATATCTAAAACTGAAAGTGGCAAAGTAAGAACGTTTAAATCAGCCAACCATTTGTTTACTTCGTTCCAAAATATCTTAACAAAAAACAGGTGCATAAGATTTTGACTTTCTTTGTGACAGAAATTACATCTTGGTGAACTTTTGATACCAATACGAAACAAAAATTCATTAGTGGCGATTCTTCTATGAATGAACTTAAATTGAAAAGTAAATATCTACGTATCGAGCGTGGCCTTGAATATTCTTTTAAAACGGTCTTGCCACTGAATTAATATTTCTAAACTCATATTTATAGATCACTTTCCCATTTATTCAAATGATTTGTAGTATTTGACTTAAACATACCTTATTTACAAACGATGAATAACAAAATTTGGTGGGTTTCTTCTTCAACAAAAATAACTGTAATTTTTGGTCATCAGAAGAATAGACAAAATTACCTTGCATAAACATATTTATCCACGATGACTTGATAGCATAAACAATAGCACAGTAATGCATAGTTGCATTTCTGTAAATGATTTCAAACTTCCATCCTCCTTCAAAATATCACTAATAAACTTAATTCCTCCATCAAACCATTTTCTGAAGAAAATTGTTTTACCATTTATCTTAACAAATGAATTATTCCATATAGATTTTGATAAAATTTCCTTGAGTTTGAAAGATTGTGGGACCAAGCTATCAAGACATTGTGCCAAAATTGACTGACATGAAAAAGCGTTTATCAGCACAGGAATTACCACTGAACATAAATTCTCCCCCATATGAATTCAATTGATAGAGAAAAAAATGTTTCCACATGCTTTTATTTTGGTAAGATTTGTAAGATTTTATTGACTCTATCGACCCCCTCTCGGGGTATGAGAGTATATGCGCTAGGCATGCGGTTTTCAATACGAAGTGAGTAAGAAAAAGTAAACAGAGATTTATATTCCTTTTCATTTCTCTTCTTTTTCTATACAAGTCTAGTAGTCCACAAAAAGACAGACACGGCAGAGCTTCAGATCAAATATGCTAGGGGAAGAATTGTTATTTACATTTGCCACCTCACAGCATATAACATATATTTGTATTATTGCAAAACTTTTGATGGCATGAAAGTGCATGTTTTGTTCAGAAAAATGTACAACCTATGTGATTATTCTGATCTCATTTTAAATGAAAGTTGTAAGGGTACTGACTTATTCATCTTCAATAAAACTTCACAAAGTATTCATAAACCATAAATAGTAGCATTACCCGCACTACCGATTACTAGTACACTATATTAACTTTTATATTTGGAGAAGCATTGACAATTTTCTTTTTGTAATGAGTTGATAAAACAATTGATGGTTTTCTTTGACTAGGCGACAAAATAAACTACAAATGTCCATTGCCGCGCGATGTGAATGTACCCCCCCCCCCCCCCCCCCCCCCCTCGGCACTGGCAGCGATTCGAAGGAGGGACAAAGAACCTCCCCCCTTCCCTCCCTCAAACAAAAGGATGGCGTAGCGATTGCCGCCAGTCATGCCAGTGGCGCAGACTATTGTCAACACTAGGAGCTGCATCACCAAAACAATGTGTGTAGATTAGAGTATTAATGCATCTCTATAGAAAATCGAAAGAAATCTGCCAAGAAATGTGACCTGCATATATGTATGTGACCTCAGAGAAATGTGACCTGCATATATGTATATATACATGTACATGTATGTGACCTCAGAGCGCACAAAAGATATCCATTAAAATATGACCTTTGACCCTATGAAAGACGGAACACTGGGGGCAGCATCACCAAAACCTGTAGAGGTCTAGAGTAATCTACTCCTTGCTATGATGGACCTCCATACAAAATCTGAAAGAAATCAGTCAACAAATGTGTCCTCCAGAATGCATGCAACCAAAATATGACATTTGACCCTATAAAAAGCGGAACACTGGGGCAGCATCAGCAAACACTATTAGATGTGTAGATTTTACTAAGACACATCTCCATACAAAATTTGAAAGGAATCCGTCAAGAAAAGCAGAAGAGCGAACAAAACGGACATATGACCTTTGACCCTATAAAGGACAGAACAGTGAGTGCAGCATCACCAGAATGTAAAGATGTGTAGATTGTAGCACGATACATCTCCATACAAAATTTGAAAGATATCCATCAAGAAATGTGGCCTGCAGGGTGCACTCACACCATCCTCCAAAGTATGACCTTTGTCCCTATAAAAGATGGGACACTGGAGGCAGCATCATCAAAAACTATGTTTCTAGATTATACCAAGAGACACCTTCATGCAAAATTTGAACAAAATCCGTTGAGAAATGTGACCACCAGAGCACACACCAGAGCATACACACAAGACATCTATCAAAATATGACTTTTGACCCTGTAAAAGGCGGAACACTGGGGTCAGCATCACCAGATATTATAGGTGTGTAGATCATACCAATATACACCTACATACAAAATTTGAAAAATATCCGAAAAATTTGAAAGAAATGTGGCAGTTAGGGCGCACACAAGAATGTGAAGCCGCCGCCGCGGCAGTGGCGTAACGCTGCTGAATCCAAAGTATCTTGGATGATAAGAGTACGCAACTTAATATTCACAATTTTTACCACGTCACATTTGAAATTGACTTTCTTGACACAAAAGCCTGTCTGCATACTAGAATCTATCACACACTGGTACAAAGTACAGCTACAATGCCTGTCAAACCATTGGCCAAGAATAGTACTAATGCACCAAGGAGTCAGGCTTTTTATCACGCCATTTATACACCGAACGTGTCCACAAGTCTTACAATAGCACAGTCAGGGGTTCATCGGAGCTGGCTCTTCTTCTTTTCTACTTGACTAGGAATCGTGCCATTCTAGCAGAAAACTGAGGCAGGAATGGAGCATGATTTTTCCATGGTTGCTAAGATTTGTGCGCAATAACCAGAAGCATTTTAAAACTTGAATATTCACTATGTATTGCCCTTCTTTTGCTAAATGTGCATATATAATATATGCAATCATGCAAGTGTGTTTAATGGAAGGCACTGCATTTCATTTGGGAGCTGAAAAGGAACTTGTCCATCAACTACTTGCTTTGTTATTTTGAGAAGAAATGTCAAATTATGTACTTTGTTACATATTCGGTTAGTGACTCAACTGCTTTCACTTAATGAAATCAATTTCATTGAATTCATGGTCCAATTGAGTGATATTCCAAGGCGTGTACTCAAGAAAGCTGTCAATCAAATAGACAATTATTAACCCATTGACTATTGAATTCTCTCACTCCCTTGCTTAATACAGGGATCACCCGGTTGTAGTAGGCAAGGGGTTAAATTTGTTAAATCTGTTAGTGCTACTATAGTAAACAAAACATTCTGTCAATCAATCAATGAATTAATCACTCAATCACTCTATCAATTGGTAAGTCAGTTAGTACAGTAAGTCAGTCAGTCAATTAATCATTATACATGTATCAGTTTATTATTCAGTCAATTGATCAATCAATCAGTTAATTAGTTAGACAAATCAGAAGTCAGTAAGTTATAGCAAGTCAAGTAAATCAATGTCAAAATAACTCTTTCATTCACTCCGATTATAATCAATAACTCCACCATTTTAACTTTATATCAGGTGGTATGTCAACCAATAAATTATTCACTTTGATTAGTTATTACCAGTTAGTCAGATTTAATCAAGGAACAACATTCAGTCTAATAGACCTGTTCACAAATATATTCAAATTTTATGCATACTTTTAAACAAAGGTTGTTCTTGATAACATGACAGCTTGTCAGAGGCTTGTCAGACATAGCAACAAGTAATGTATGCAAACTGGATTTCAAGTAAATTGTATCCATTCATTAATAACCGGTTAATGGAATACCTCATTACTAGGTCCCCAGGAAAGAAGCATCCATAAATTTGAATAATTTTGTGAACAGGTCTATTGTCTAATTACCCTTTTGCCTGTTATTTCAACAAGCATCTTCCACAATGAAAGGGACCAACTTATCAAAGAACTATCCTCCAGACATTCAAATCAAAGGAACTAAAAATACAGGATACACATTATATAGAGATTATGCTTTCAAGACAAGACCGACTACGAGAGTGAGTTATATTGATTTTAGCACCCTTCCAGACAGGTTTGAGGGGAAAATGTTGGATTTGTTTACACTGAGTAGAGAAAATGTGTGTGAATGAACGCTTGGCAAGATAATATTAGCTGAATACATGTACATGTAACACCCTAAAACTACTCCATTATACATAAAATATTTTTAGAGAGAAGAATATTAAAGAGACTTGTGCCTTTGATTTTCATTATGAAACTAGAAATGTCCATTGCCGCGCAATGCGAATGTATCCCCCAGAAATGTGACCGCGGCGGCGGCGGCGGCGGCGGCGTAATGTGCTGAATCCAAAGACTATCCTCCGGCATTCTGATGGGGGATACAAAAGAACTAAATTTGCAACAAAATATCCTTGGAATCCTTGTTATAAACACAATTTGTATGTAAGTTTCATTGAAAACACTTATATCTTTTATAATTCCCATATCCTTTATCAGACCACCATCCAACTGGATGTTTACAATCACTCTGACATTTAATGTACATATAAATATAATGGATATTATGTAGGAAAATGAACAAATCATTAAAACAGGCAAATATCTCTTTTTAAAGCCCATCCTAAATGCTTTTTTCTAAAAACTTCTGAAACATATTTTGTCAACACACACAAAGCAACCACAAGAAAAGTCTTTCAAATATGTTTCAATTCAATGATTATTAAAAGAAGACCCAAATGGTTGAAAAATCCAATTACTTGATATTTCTTTAGAATCATTCTCCTATGGCATCTCAATTTCATGCCTTTCAACATTCAAGGTGCAAGGGGAATTTAGCATCAAATCAAATGTGGCAGAGTTGTACCAACATTTGTCCATAAAATTCAAACCCTCAAGTCAAATTTGATAATCAAAACCATATTATAAGGAATATGTATTGTAGCCTTTCCCTCTACATGTACCTCTCTCTTTTATAATTTCATGCCAATGGCTCGTTACACACCCTACAGATGGGCGGATTGAATTTGTTCCGCCTCTACGAGCATGTTTGTACCCTCTGAAGCGGGCAGTAATGCGGCTGCGACGGGGGTGGGATAATGATGCTTTCGGAAAAACTAAAACTAGCAATAAAGAAGTGTGAATCATTTCTTTGTAAGAAGCAAATTTTCTAGGATGACTTGTTAAACTTTACGCCTTTGATATTGACCATGTCCTCTTAGAATAGAAATTGCATCTCAATCAACAACACATGAATCAATTGAATTAGGTACAAATCATGCCTATAGAAATGTCCGTTTGACCTTGACTTTTGACCTGAAATTTGTCCCACATTATTTGTGATAATCTACAACCCTTGTGTGAAAGTTTCATGAAAATTGAACATACCTTTATATTTTTGAAATGAGAGCACTTCCACAATTGTTGACGCCGTCGCCGTCAACACCGCCGTCGTAGTGCCTAAGGTTATACATTGGGCTTTATTTGTGTGCAAATGCAATAACTTTATAAATTGTAAGCCATATAGAAAAGACTAAAATAATATATAACCAGTTAAATCAATCATAAAAGGCAACAGAGGGATGATTTAACCCTATATCATGCTGCAATTATTTGAAAAACAATGATGAATAACAATCGACTTACAAACTTTTCTATTTGATAAGGATTTTACACCCAAATTGCAAGTTGCAACATACAGAATAGATGTACGTGCAAATGAGCACGTTCCTCCAATGCACTGAACAAAAGTGATATAGATTTCCATTTTTCTCCTCAACTAAGCCTAATCCTCTAACAAAAAGATTATTAACGCTCAAAAATGCACCTATATTGATGCATACATTATAACACTTCCTGTTTATCAAAACCTCTACTGCCTGTGAAAAAAATGTCAATCTTCATTATGAATGCATAAATTCTATGGTCATTAAGAAAGGAAGTGTTAAAAGTGCCTCGCAACCTCCATTGAAACCATCTAATATGTGTAAATAATAATTTTGAGACTAAAATGTGAACAAGTACACAAAACATCCACATATATATTACGCTAAGGATTTGGGGTCTTTTCTCTGGTTTGAATAGGCGCCTCCCCTGGCTCTTTAGGTCCCCACCTTTTGGTAGCCACGGGCGAGGGAATGGTTCCCAGATGGTCGGGAGGCACTTTGGACGGTCGTCGCGATCGATTCAGGTGCCGTAAACTTTTCTGCCTTTTATTTGTGAAAATTCAGCTCCTTTGAAAGTTTGATTTATGTAAGCATTCCATTACTTTATAAATTGAACTTTCAACAGGTTTCTTTCTTTTTTTGATGGTGTGGTTTGTTTTTTTCCGGGGGGGGGGGGGGGGCTGTTTCTTGCTTGAACTTAATTCTTTCTGTACTACAATTGTTTTTGCTTTTTTGTGGGGGTTGATATTCGATGAGAGGGGGTGAAGGGAAGGAATATGTAGGGGGAGGGGGATTATTCGGCCACCACATATTTTAGGACTCTTTTATTTCAATTTAATTTTTTTCTAATTTTTGCTCATATCATGGAAGCATAATGTCCTAGGGTAAACTTCCATTTGCAACAGCCATCCAAAATGACAACAATATATAGGGTTAGGGTTAAGGGTTAAGGTTTAGGGTTTACGTATCTGCACATTTGGATGGCTGTCGCGTAAGTCATTCCTACTACAGTCAAACCTACTTTAGCGACGACCTGTATAGAAAGACCACCTGTCTATAAAGACCACAATTTTTGTTTCCTTTGAACGTTTCTCAGTGAAATGCGTAATAAAGGAACCTGTCCATAAAGACCACCTGCTCATAAAGACCGCCTTTCTTGTCTCCCTTTGAGAGGTCTTTATAGAAAGGTTTCACTGTATCAACAACAAAATTGACATGAATGGGGAAAATGGCCCTCATACCGTTGGAAACATTTTATTGTATCGCCTCAAATATATTATTCATTCCCTTTTGACAGACTAAACTGATCTGTAAACATCATTCGGGGTAGGGGAGGTGTAGGAGATTATGTTGTAAAGTACATGTAGGAGCCCCCCGTACCAAAATTTCCTTCGAAAATATTTCCACTATGATATGAATACGTATAGGATATTAATCCCGTCTCCCCTTGCGCTGGGGGTGACGGGAGGCCAATGGGGTGGGGGGGGGGGGGGGAGTACGGTAAATGACAAATTTTTTTTCTTCTCATTTTTGCATCCTTTACATGGGACGTACCGCTATCATGCATGTTATGTTTTTATGGCCTTAATTTCTCTGAGTATTAAACCACAGAAACATGGTAAGATCAAATCGCTCCCTCTAGCTCTATGCATGGATGTATTATTCAAACATAATAATATCCATGCTCTATGTGCAAGAATCCCGCCCGGGTGTAAATGACAACTGCCCCCTAAAATTATATCCTAGCTACGCGGTTGAATATAACATAATTCACATTCAGAAGATTTGCTTCTAATCAAAATGTGTATTGTTGAGGCAGGATTCTAGATATAAAAGTTAACATTTAGCCTTACAATAGTTTACCTGTTGTTTTTGATCAATTGAAAATCACAGTTAACAAGGGTAAAAAACATGATTCTCAAAAACGATCTATAAAGAATTACTGAAAATAATATAAATGATATTCCACCCAGAAAAGAACGAATAGGAAGGCCCATACATGTATATGTTTGATTACAGACCTGCCGGTATATGGACATGTTCACATAGCTGCAAACTACAAGACAAGAATAAACATAGAAAAAATTATTGCAATATATCTCAATTTGCCCCTCTCACCCAATGAAAAAATAGCATAAAGATATTACTGTCAAAGTCATTTATACTTTTTCTTCTAGGAAAATAAGTATCAACAGCAAAGCAAATGTAAAAGTACATTTTTTACAGAAAAACTTTGGTTGGCGCCACAACACCTGTCTTGGTGATACTCTTGCATGCGCTCCGGGCAACAAACCGATATGGAACGCTTCATCGTGCCTATTTCGCCGTCTTCGGCATGACAAAAAGAGCCACGAGGCCACATTACATGTATCCCGTTTCCCTCTGCAAACCCCCAGTTCTGTGCCCCACTTTGGGAATTCAGGGTACTCGTAATCGCAAAAGCCCCAAACTAAAATCAATACACTCGACGCTGCAGAGTTGAGTCGATTGGGAGATAAGCTCTGAATCATACATCCAAAGTGATAACTGCTTACTTGTCTTAATTCCTGCCGGAAGATGTAGCACATTCATTACAATCATTTTGTTTTCAGTGCTATCGCTTGTTTTGGGGCTATTTTATGTGAAAACATTTCCATCGGTCAGTACATACATAGAGCTCTTACTTTCATTTCAACTTTAACTGAAAACTGATTCAGGCAATTCCCATCAAGAGATGGAATTAAGAAAATCTGGAGGATCAAAATACATCCCTTTTTTTCATAAAGGTGATATGAAAATACCATCTGTTTATTGTAGAAAAATCACAGAGATTATTTCTGTGCATTAAAGCCCCGATACATGCAGGCCTTCATATATTGAAGGTCCAATTGCATTTACATGTATTTCTAAATTTCCACACACTCAGTAATCTGAAATCCACATGATCTACTTCTTGATACACACTTATTATAGCAAGGCCTTATATCATAAGCTCAACTTGATAAATGACAGTGAATATGAAAACCAAAGCCAAAGATTGAGATGCTAACAGGCCACTTATCTAATTTAGCAGAGCAAGGTCTGTTGAGCTTTGATGTTTGGCAACATTGTGACTTTATGCCCCTGTGTGGGTCGCATCTAATGACAGATCCAGTCCTTTCTACTAAAAATCACCCCTACTTTGTGAAAAGCCACTTCATGCAATGCCACGTAAACACAAAATGGGATGTAATTCAACTGAACTTGAAATTCACTTTCAAAAGTTGGTTGGAAGAGTGATGAGAGAAGCAATGACAAATTACTGTGGGAACTGGCAGGTTAATGGAAATATACAGAGGTGTCTGTTAACATAGCAACTTACAAATATTTAAGCCAGGGGACTTACTGCATTTAATAGTCCTTTACAAGGGACTTACCGGTAGTAACTGGTCAATGATTAACCAAATGGCACTATCAACTCATCGTGGAACTGATTCCAGAGCCCTCAATTTTGAAGTCCAAGGCTCAACCCATTGAGCCATCAGGCCTCCTCAAAAGCAAACAAGGGGGCCAAAGGCATGAATTTTATGGTGCCCTGGAAGATCTTAGATGGTTAATGGCAGATGGCAACTTGCCATTTTTTTCGCACTACAAACGGAAACTGTTGAACATTAAATAAATTGGCTTAATCCAGTAACAAATTACTCTTTCTGTACACTAATAATGAATGGGAAAGTACATGTACCATGGGAATTATTAAACTGTAAGAAGGGTCGCATCAAACAAAATGTCTTCTGATTTCCTACATGTAACTATTCAGATAATTTGTGAGTTGCTTCCATGAGAGTGTGCTCACAGACCACAGACATATACAGCAGAAAGCACAGAACAAAATAATGTCAGACAGATACTGAAGACAACTGATCCATGTACCCAAACTATATGTCTTTGATGACTCTGACCTCTGACCTAGCTTCTTCACCACTCCTAAGACTAGGATCGTAAGGTTAGGAAGAGAGGGCTGGGCAGAAGGAGAGGAAAGATATATACATGCAAGTCCTTTTTTTTTTGAGGAAAGATATGGTTTACGAATACACCTTGAGCACTAGCTTGAACTTATCCCTGGTTTATCAGGAGAAAGTCTCTCAGATTTGTTCTAGTGCTGCCTTCACTTTAGAAAGGTGTGAGAAAATATTCATCCACTTTAAAGCGCCTGTAGTTGGTATGAAGATGCCATTCTCTTGCAGTGCAAGTTTCTTTCTAATTCGCTCCATTTTAAGCCACTTTAAAAAAGCTAGTTGCACCTATGAAAACAGAACAACCAGTGTTCACTTATAAAATAAGGGCTTCTTGGTTACCTCCTCCTTATTTCTTCTTTTTTATTGGGGGGGGGTTATGTTTCACTTATAGTGTTTCAGAAATTTGTTACTGTTTTCACGAAGTGACGGATGAGCGCACAACTATTAAAAGAATGTTAGTTTTGAATAAATCGCTTTCAAAGATTTAAAGCATAATCTCAACCTCTTTAATGTACATGTATGAATGGTGAATGAATTTTATATCCTGGGATAGATCATATTTCAATGTTTTGTTCTATGTTTAACTATTTGCATAATTTTTTTTATATTTTGGGGGAAAATGAGCTGTAAACATAACCATCATTTTGTGAAAACACAAAATTCAAGGACGCGCTTTGATTTATTTTCACAAAGTGACGGATCTCAGCCACGTGCGTGTAAAATATATGGGAATTGATCACTGCGCATTTAACCGTCATTTCGTGAAAACACAAAGTCAATTCAAGGACGCGCTCTTTTTGTTTTCACGAAGTGACGGATCTCAGCCGCACACGTAAAACATAAGGGACGGCTGTAAGCCGTCACTTCGTGAAAACAGAAAATCCTTTTACTAGGTATTTTCTTGTTGACGTTATCGCCATAGTTACATAATTATACATTATTATGGTCTGAACCTTTGTGAGGTTCAAGATGTTAGTGAATGATATCCAAAAATGCAAAAAACTAAAAAAAAAAAAAATATGCGATTTTCCTCATTACCGTCACTTAGTGAGAACAGGGAAGAATTTAGGCATGTAAGTCAATTTCTTACATTGGAAGAATGCAATGATTGGGGAAAAATACTCCTTTCATCTGACAAAGTCTAGTCTTTGTACCTCCTTTTGTTGCTGTAGAGCAAAATATTTCTCTAAAATGTGATTCTCCATGTAGACATACAGTCACCCCCCCCCCCCCCCAATGCAGGGGCATTGCTAGTACAATTTTTCTTTTTTTTTCCTGGGGGGGGGGGGGGGGGTCAAAAACTGCCCATACGTTTACCTACCATGCTCCAATAAGCAAAAAAGAACCACCCCCAAACAAACTGATCCTGCCATTTCACGTTCATTGAAAATAGGTCCAAATTTGCTGACTGTAAAAATTTGAATGGAGAGGGAGGGAGGATATCCCCCCCCCCCCCTGAAGACCCCTAGCCTTATAATGATACTCCTACCCCAATGTACTTTAGTCAGAAGTCATGTTTAAATGAGAAGAATTGATGATGAGGATTAGATCATGACCTTTGCAGAAAGCATCAGAAAAATATGGATTCTCCGTGAAATTGGGTCACTAAAATTGATGAGATCTGTGAAGCAATTGGACATGAGAATGGATTACAGGGCCAAGTAGTTCATCTGCTGCATACATGTATGTTAAAGGAACCTGAATTACAATCTTTGCTTTTCAAGGTTACTTTACTACACAATACAGCTAGCATTTATTTAGTTACCACTTATAATGTAAATTTCATTTTGTTTTAAAACCAAATTTATGTGCCAGATTTGGTATTATTCTTAATTTTTGTTTTAAAACCAAAAGTCGTGTTTGGGAGGATCTCAAACATTCTATAACTTTCTTCATAGCTGTCCAATTTTAGTAAATTTGGTATCAAACTGATCAGCAAGTTACGCTTCATATAAAATCAATAGAAAGAAATTAAGCTTGGATTTCCCTTTAATATAATGTTTCTTATATGAATTTAACATAAAATTTTCTTTTGTGTGAATGGTTTCTACTTCAATGAGAGGTGAATGCCTGATCATTTGACACCTACATATTTATCTTCACAAATTTTACCATCTGGTCAGGATGGCCCCCTAGCTACAATATGTTTACTAGCCCATGGGGTCAGGAACTAATAGCAAAAACAATGACCCTCTTCCAAACAAAAACCAAATGAATACATGTAGGTGATGAAATTTTGGCAGTGGCAAGTTCAGAGTAGGCCAATTCACACACAACAAAAATGTGAGAGTTGAACCATGATATTTTTGCGTTCACCTATAACTCAATTCTATAAATTTTCTTGCTTTTTTTTTTTGACTGAAACTGACCAAGACATAGCGCATAGCAAATAATTACTGTCATTCACATGAAATTGCATATTTTATCTCTTTGGAACCAGAAGGGCGTTAAAATCTGTGTTAAAACTTATGAGTTAACGCCCTTCTGGCTCGAAACAGACTATTTGTTTCAGTAAAATCAGAATTGATTTTATTATTTGCTAGATAAATCTATGTACCTACCTATTTGCTAGTCTTCCGACTACGCAAGCCATTCGAGTAATTAAAGTCACGACAGTGCATATACCCCCCTAGGATCACGCCTTCCTCTGTGCACGTACGCATGACGCGCGCACACAATCCTCCTCTTTACGAGCAGCCTCAGACAAACTTTGACATGTTGCTAGGCAAGGAGTGGGGTAGGAGGGTGGGACATAGGTAGGTACATAGATTTATCTAGCAAATAATAAAATCAATTCTGATTTTACTGATTTACTACAATAAATCAATGTACCTACCTATTTGCTAGACCAGCACAGATTCAAATGGGGGGCATGTCCCAAGAGGAAGGTCAACAGGAACCCAAGGATGACGTTGCAGCTTGCAACGTCTTGTTAGAAAAAGACTCTTCAGACAGAACATCTTTTAAATAAAAAGATGTGAAGGACGTGGAGGAACGCCAGTAGGCTGCCCTCATAATGTCCACTAGGGGCACCCCTTGGAAAAGAGCCCAAGAGGCACTGATGCCCCTGGTATCGTGAGCACGGGGCTTCCCATCAGTCAATAGGGCCTCCGGCCCAGCTGCCTGGATCGCTTCGACTATCCATCTAGAAATGGATTCTCTGGAAGCGGCGGAAAAGGGCTCTCGAGTGATGACAAAAAGCTGATCACTCTTACGAAGAGTCTTAGTCCTATCTAAATACCATTTCAAGGCCCTCACCGGACACCAGACCTTATCCTCCTGCACTGAGGAATGGTCCGACAGCGGTCTAAGAAAAATCTCAACTGGTCCAGAGGAAGCAGTCTGATTTTTGGCAATAAAGGAGGGCTTGGGTATAAGTCGCACACCATGGTTTTCCCAACGGATGTGACCCGGTGTTATACACAGAGCATGAAGAGTACTCCTCCTCTGTGCCGAAGCAATAGCGACTAAAAATAGCGTCTTGACCGTTAAATGGTGAAAGGACGCTTTACCCAAAGGTTCAAAAGGTGGCTTCGCAAGCACGTCAAGGACCTTGGGTAGACTCCAAGAAGGAGTCAGGCTACGAGTTGATGGACGCTGCAAGAAGGAGCGAGTCAACCTAGCCAAAAGAGGGGAGTTGGAGACTCCCGAACCATCAGCAAAACCAACGTGGACGGCGGCAATAGCCGAACGATAGCCACGTATGGTTGAAATCGATCTACCCTTATCGAAAAGGGAGATCAAAAAATCGGCAATAACACCGATAGGGGCTTCACGTGGCGAGACACCCTGATTCTCGCACCAAGAAAAGAAGGCCCCTAGACGAGAGTTGTAGAGATCTCTAGTGGAGTCTCTACGGCTTCTCATTACAAACTGGGAGGCCCTATCGGAGAGCCCCGAGTTTCTGGCGTCTTCCCCAACAACGGCCAGGCAGTCAAGTGGAGGACCGCTGGGCGTTGATGAACAATCCCCGAGAGGGGTTGAATTATCAAATCCTCCCTGAGAGGAAGGGGAAACGGCTGGCCGGCCAGGAGACTCAGCAGGTCTGGAAACCAATGTCTCGCTGGCCAATGTGGGGCTATCAACAAGAGCCAAGCCCTGTCCTCCTTGACCTTCCTCAAGACCTGAGGGATCAGAGGAATGGGGGGAAAAGCGTACCCCCGGATAGCTCCCCAATGGAGGGAAAAGGCATCCATCGCCCACACCTCCTGATCCCGAATCCGCGAGCAATACCTCGGGAGTCGGTGATTGAGGGTGGAGGCGAACAGATCGATCTCCAGAGGACCCCACACCTCTTGGAGAAGAGCAAACACCTCCGGATGAAGAGTCCACTCTGACGGGAGGCATTTGCCCCGCGACAGAAAATCCGCGATCAGATTTTCCTGACCGGGAATGTAGGAGGCTACCGGAATAATGTTCATAGACCGGCACCACCTCCACAACTGGGCAGCTAAGGTGTTCAGAGAGGAAGACCGAGTGCCGCCTTGGCGATTGATATAGGCAGCTACTGTGACATTGTCCGTAAGAACGAGTACAGTGCGACCAACAAGACCGGGCCTGAAATGATGAAGAGACAGGCTGACCGCCATCATTTCCAAAACATTGATATGGGGCATAACTCTCAAGTGAGACCAGTCCCCTGAAATCATCTCGCCCCGGCAATGACCGCCCCAACCGAGAAGGGAGGCGTCTGTCGTCAGAGAAACTGACGGAAGAGGTGTACAGAGAGGCTTGCCTTGGGCAAGAAACGAACTGTTTGACCAGGGGGCGAGAAGGAGCTTGATATCTCTTGGGAGTGGAATCCACCCCAAAAGAGAATCTTTGCCCGGTCTGTAAAACTTGAGGAGGTGCCTCTGAAAGGGCCTCATCAACAGCCTGCAGTCTGGTAAGACGTCGACTAGACTGGCCAGATAGCCCAGGAATTGAAGCCATTGTCTGGCTCTGACCCTGCGGGCTACTCGCAATGACCGTGCGGTCATGGTGATAGTCCGAATTCTGTCCCGACTGGGGCGGGCAAGCTGATTCGGGATATCTATCTCCGCACCCAAGTACACCGGGGTACGTGTGGGAGATAATTCCGATTTTTCCCAGTTTATCAGAAAGCCTAAGTCTTGCGTTAGTCGCAGTAAAAGGCATAACTGATCCAACAGGAGGGACTCTGAGTTTGCAACTAGGAGCCAATCGTCTAGATAGACGAATAATCGGAGGCCGCGATTCCGTAGAAACGCGGCCAGGGCCGACACTATTCGAGTAAAGACTCGAGGGGCCGGCCTCAGCCCAAAGGGCAGGGCACGAAATCGAAACGTTTCGCCCTGGAACGCGAATCCCAGCAAATTTCTCGACAGAGAGTGAATGGGAATGTGAAAGTACGCGTCTTTGAGATCGAGGGAGATCGCAAGGTCGTCCCGCTTGATCAAGGGCAGAATAGATGCCAAGGTCTCCATGCGAAAATGCACTGGAGGTATAAACCTGTTGATTCTTTTCATGTTTAGAATCATACGTAAACTTCCCGAGCGCTTGGGAATGACAAAAATTGGGGAGAGACAGAGATGAGGATGATCTCTCGCCCTTTCTACAGCGCCCTTTGCCAGCAGCGTGGTGATCTCTGAGGAGATGTGCTGCTGGAAAAGGGCTGACATTGGAGGCGGGCGGATTCTGATGGCGCCGTTTGGAATCGGCTTTATCAGATCTATGTAAAAGCCGTCGCGCACGACGGATAGTACGAAGGCGTCGCCGGAGATTGCCTCCCAAACTGGGAGGAATCTCTGGAGCCGCCCGCCTACACTGTCCACAAGCACTCGGGGTAAGGTATCAAAAGGCCGACTTGGGCCTGACCGTGCCCTTGGCGGCGGTCTTACGCCCCCCTCTTCCTCTCGCCGAGCCTCTACCACGGTTGCTCAGGGTAGGGGTCTCAACCCGAGGGATAGTCACAGTCACTCGACGATTTGAGCGGTTAGCGCCTGTCGAGACCGACTTAGACTTCGGAAAGGACCGAGCAGGCTGAGTGGGCAAGAATTGTCTGGCCATCTCTTTTGCCTGTTTGCGACCCTCTATCTCTTTGAGGAAGACCTCGTTAAACTGGCCCCCAAAGAGTTTGGGATGAGAGGAAGGGATACCCCGCAAGAGAGGCGGGATGTCTTTCTCTAGCACTCCCAGTGTGGAGAGCGCCAGCTTGCGGCGTTGATGCGTAATGTCAATCGCCGCTGATGAGAGCTGAGACCACTGAAGTCCAGCTAACAAAAGCAGGAGTTCATCCAACAAATTGGAGTCCCCCTCGGTCACATTCAGTTCAACTGATCTGGCCCGAAGGCGTAACAGTGAACCCAGGTACGCCGAAAGCCTTAAGCCCGACCTGACTTTGGTTTCAAAGTTCACTAGGGGCTTCTCGGCGGATCTATAGGACTGAGACTTGAAATTGATATTCAAACGTTGTCCCATACCCATAATTTCCTGGGATAAACCCTTGGCTGAAAAGAAGCCCTGGGTATCATCCCGATAGAAAGAGAAGGCACTACCAAAGGGGCGTCGGGTAGCCCGACCCGCATCGGCGAGTGCCTCCCTATCCCCATACTCCTGTTTGAAGTCCTCTGTAAGAGGAATACCAGGAGACGGGCCATGCTGTCTGAATAACAGCGATGGCTGATCACTGTCCGACTGGACTTGGGGGAAAATTTCTGGCATATACTTCTCTAACAGGGCCTTGGCATCTGCCGCCATAGCCTGACAAGGCTGGGGGTCGTAGCCGGCCTGAGATTCTGAAACAGACGGGGTAGAAACCTGCGAGACAGAATCAATTTCGGGAGAAGTAGTCCGGTGGGGAAAATCCCATGGGGGTGGATATGCCCACGGACCAATGACAGACTCCTCCCCCGGCGGGGCTCCGAGAGCCGCAGGCACGGGAGGAGTAGGTCGAGAAACCGCATTCGGACAAAATTGTCCCAGGTTCTCATGAATATCGGAGACCGGGAAAACACCGGGGTCCGACTCGGGAACATCCTCCATCACAGTGACAACTGACTGGGGAGAACCCGTCTCAGTAGCCGGCAGCGTCGGGGGATTAGTATCCCAACCATGCTGCTCAGCAAAGAGTCTCATTAATCTGAGCAGCTCAGATTGAGAGTCGGGGGGAAGAGAGGGCTGAGCCTTCTTACCCGACTTGGGTTTATCCTTGGATTTACCCTTCTTGGCTTTAGGCTTCTTAGCGGGGGTGTGAGCCACCGTAATAGAAGGCCGTTTAGAAGCACGGGAAGTGTTAGGCTGCAGTATAAAAGCCTCACTACCGAAATTGTCCGGGCCGGGCTCCCCAGTGGGGAGAAGTAATTCGGCCGCAACTCTAGGGACTGTGCTTCCCCGACCAGAGCCCCGATTCGCATTGACTGCCGGGGAGTGGACGGGCTGCTGCATTGCAGCACTGCTGGAAATAGCACCCGGAGCACTGACGTTGGTCAGTGGCTGGCGGGAACCAGCAGTCTTCCGCTGCGAGAACCTGCTCGAGGAGGAGGTCTTCTTAGCGGGATGCGGATTTACGTTACCGGCTGTAATTCCCCCAGACACACCGACGGTGGTCGGATGTCGGGGGAAGCCAGTAACACTGGGTGAAATCTCGCTAGGCACCCCGACGGTGGTCGGGGGTCGGCAAGACCCAGTAACATCATTAGCTGACCGCTTAGCGGTCTTACCAGTTAATGCCCCCTCCAGGCTCCCGACGGTGGTCGGGGGTCGAGAGGACCCGGTAATACTAGCTACCGCCCCCCCAACTGCAGACGCGGTGGTCGTGAGTTGGAGGGAGCTAGAATTGCTAATGACGGGTGTTCGGTCCGAAGACTTATGAACACCTAACTTACCTATACAGCCTGTCTTGCTCGACGCTCCCGGTACAAAAATACCAGAGCGAGCAGACAGACTGACGCCCTTACCTCCCCTAACCATCGTGTTTGACTCGCTGGTAGGCGAGCGAAACACAGAGGTCTCCAACACACTCACTGGGCTGACGCCCTTATAAGTGAGAGAAGTGGACGGGAGGGAAGAAGAATTGGAAGAGCCTGGAGGTAACCAAGACCTCGATTGCTCTTCCTCCGAAGAACTCATTATCACCTGTAAGGAGATATAAAAGAGTCAACAATAAACAATTATAAAGAAAAGGGCGTACAAAGCGAGAGTGAAACGGAATGGAATTTTCCCGCGCAATGTGTGGAAAATTCCATTCACGCACTACGAACAAAAGAACACTCTCGTAAGGGTATATGCACACAACAGCCACACACACGAAACACCAACGAAACGTTACAGGGCTGAGCGCCCGGCAAAACGCCAAAGCGAATGCCCTGGGCTACTATACGAAAGAGGTGAAAAGTGAGGTATGAATATAAGCTCAAATATCACCAAAATAAATACGTGACAGACATAAACCGACACTAAACAGATAATAAACAAGTCTAGGACGGAAATATTGAGAAGGAAAGAGGAGGATTGTGTGCGCGCGTCATGCGTACGTGCACAGAGGAAGGCGTGATCCTAGGGGGGTATATGCACTGTCGTGACTTTAATTACTCGAATGGCTTGCGTAGTCGGAAGACTAGCAAATAGGTAGGTACATTGATTTATTGTAGTAAATTATTTGTTTGATTTAAATCACAATCCAAATCTCTCTCATGAGCGCGGGTTTGTGGTTTACAAACAAGTATGTGATGTTCTGATGGCGATTCAAACATTTATGTTTGAATTTCATTAATTACTTTGGGTGTGCACAGGCGGCCTATTTCATGTTTATTAGTCCAATATAAACAAGAACAATGGGCCCCTTTAAAAAGGAGAAGAAATTGAAAAGGTGATGAATTCAGGGGCGTGGAAAGTTCTAAATGATTGACAGGTAGGATTAAAAAACTAAGGGAAGTATTTCTTACAATACTTTATAAAATAATAATAATAATAACATGTCTTGTTTACCCAGGGTAGCCTCATCAGTACTAAATACTGTTCTCCCTGATGGCCCTGCATTACCCAGGCTTTAACATGGTAACCATAGCGCTCAGTGCATTCAAGGAATAATAGAATACCAGGTACCCACTTACTACACCTGGGTCGAGTGTGGCAAATGTAGATTAATGTCTTGCCAAAGGACGTTTGTGCCATGATGGGATTCGAACCTCGTACCCTGTGAACTGCAGTCCGGTGACCTATCCATTAGACCACAACACCTCTACTTTCCATGTCTTTCCTATATGGTCAATAATGAACATTACTTTTTTCCAAGAGCACATACATGTACATGTATGTTTTACACTTTTCACGGATTCAACACCCTTTCCCCATGTGGCATTCAACTTGCAAAGTTTTCATGACCTCATAAATTTATATTTTGACTTTCCCACCTACAGCCCAATTTGACTTTGCATTTGTTAAAAGCTGACCGGCTGTTAATGTCCATTTTGTTAACACTATCATAATTCTTGACACTTTTCACCATCTGGTAAACCTGGAGCCTACATACAGTGACCGAGGGAATAGTCAGCTTGACATTTCGCGAACCTAGAAAAGTTGCGTACACTGAAGTTTTTTTGTTGATTTGTGATCTTATGTGGTCCTAGAATATAATTTCAGCTTTGTTGCCCAAAGGGCAATCATGAGCAATTTGCATAACTTGCATAAATCCAAAATGGTGCCAGGTAGCCATATTGAAACCCAACTACATGTCACATATGGTGTATGATGTACTTACATGTATATAGGGGTTCCAGGGACGTAGAATTCATTTTTAACACACTTTTTACAATTTAAGGTCATGTTAAGGTCATAAAGGTCAAATAAAGGTCAAAGTTGTTACCTGTTTAATGTTTAAATGAAGGGGTTTTGGGTGTGTATTTATCTCTGGGATCTTTCATTCACTCATTTTCAGATGGAGTCAATGGTCTTCTCGCCTTCTTGGACCCAAGAAGTCGAGAATCCGGATCTTGCCTTCTCGCCAAAAAACGTCGAGAAGGCGAGAAGGCGAGAAGGTGAGATCCGTCATCTCATCAAATTGGGTCTAAGACAAATCATTCCCATTCATTTGTGCCATATACCAAACATACTTGACCTCTCACCCTATGATCAAGATGCGCATCAGAGTTTGACTTAACTTTAATTGGCCGATTATGAGTTGTAAATCTAAAAACATCATCACGAGATTCGGACCAGAAACCTTCATAGGCATATTATACAACTTTGCAGTATCCACAGTCAAGTTCAACTCTGACTTTGAATTGATCCCTTTGTGACTGATATTAACTTGAATTTTGAATGAATGATATCATCTCAGATTGATTCTCCATTAATTAGCCACAATTTGGTCGGACATAATTCTGAATACAAATATTATCCTCCAAGCCTTGACAATAAAATAGAAATGACAGATATGCTGTATTTGAATTTGACCTTTTTGACCCAGGGGTAAGATTGAACTTTGAGTGACCTTCAGTTCGTGAACTCGAGGCTTAAACTGAAAACATATCATCAATGCATTCGGCAAAACATACCCTTCAAAGACAAATCACATAACAATTAAGCTATCCATAATATAAAGTTCAAGGTTGACCTTGAATTGACCCCTTCTGACCAATAAATGAATGATCTCAGATATATACATGACATGTAGTTCAAAACTTGGGTTTCAACATGGCTACCAGGCACCATTTTGCATTTATGCAAATTATGCAAATTGCTCAAGGTTGCCCTTTGGGCAACAAAGCTGAAATTGTTCTAGGACCACATAAGATCACAAATCAACAAAAACACTTCAGAGTATGCAACTTTTCTATGTTCACTATTGGCTACATACATGTAGGAGTGTCAAATGGACTAGAAGGACCATTGATGAGTTCAACATCAGGCCTTGTGAAACAACAAATAATAGATATAAAAGAAAGGAGATGTATATTCTGTTTGCTCCAAATGGAATTTACATCAGTCATCAAGCACTTTCAAATTCCATTCTGGTAGCCTGCAATCATGGGTGACTGCCCTGTAGATATAACCTTAACCCTGGCACCGACACTATAGAACTAGACAACTCTCATACAATTTCATCTGGTTCTAATATATATGGAGTCTAAAATCTACTAGAATCTACATACACAGTAGACTAAGAAAATACTCTCCGAACAGAAGTGATTGAATGAAATATTCCAGAAAGGTGTATGTAAACAAATTGCATATCATTTAATAAATGAGATTGTATTACAAGTACATTTATTGGAGTACATGTATGTCATTATCTGTCACCAGTGCCATCATTAATACAGGTGTCCAATGGATTTATATCATACTTGTAACAAAAAAATGAATCAGTTTTAATGGGAAGGAACTCCTCTCTCATTCCTTCCATATAAACCATTAAATAAGCCCCTAATGGGTAATTGGCCATGCTTTTGACCCCTATTTATGGCTCCTTGTCCTTCCCCTCTTGGTCATTAAATAACCCTCCTAGACAAACTCCTTCCCTTTCATTTCCACTTCTCATAACAGCCTTTGCCTGCTTTGTTTTGCACGGGAATTCATGATAAGAAATCCGATAATAAATAACATGATTTCTCATTCTTTAAAAGATTTTAAAAAGTATTTTTTTTCAATAATCATTGGTCATTTTTGCTTCATATTTCCCCTATTTATTTTTAGCTCTTTTATGTAGCCTATTCCATAAAATTGAGGGCTACAGGGTGTACACGATATACAGTAGTGATTTTAATCAAAGAATTGATTTAATCAAATTCATACTTCTTTAAATAACGTCAGTTATTATCAAAGCAAATTTTCAGATTCAACATTTTGCCATACAATCCAATCAAGTTTTCCTCAGAGCTCCCTTGATTAAAATTAAAGTACAAGAATTCATAAAATTCAACTGCTCATATGTTTCTGAAATAATCAAGCAATTGGACTGCCTTGCATTTTCACCTCTTCAAATTTAAACAAAAGTACCTTCACCAATATTACCTCATTTAGCATTCCCTGCTATGACAGGTACATACCATAGTGGTTCATTTCATGTCAGTCACTGCACATACTTCCACAATGCGGTTGACGGAAAAAGTGCTCTCAGAAATTATTAGAAATGTACTTTTACATGTACACACACATGCCTTGCTTGTAAGTCTGTAGCATACTGCACTCGAGATGTACTTCAGGATTGGTTTTTAGAGGAATACCAATTACATGTAATTGGGAGGAATTGAGAGAACTGCCCCAGATGTACTATGAGATGCACAATTACAAGTGAAGCATTTGTACTTTCAGTTACTTGTTACTTGTACTTTCAGTTAGCAAGTAATGTCTGCAACGTACAATGAACTAGCAAGTGCACATAAATTTTATCTGCATTTTGCTTTGCAGAAGTGCATTACCATTTTAATGCATGATTATTTCACAATGAACTTACATATTGCACTGATTTTATTTATTCAAAATCTAAAATAAATATTTCAAATGTAAACACTAAGCTGACAAACATACATGTATCTAGAAGACATTGTTAAAATATATTGATATCATTTTTCATAATGTACGAAAAAGTGTTTATTTTTCAAAAAAGAGACAAAATTTGCCACTTTGAGAATCCAAAATCGCATACAGTGCGTACCAGATTATGTTTTTTTACAAAGTGACACGATGTTTGCAGCCTTGCCAGTTGTTAAAGGGGTACTCGATCTCAACCGCAGACTGTGGAAGTTTTTATGCCGCGAGAGGGCACCTTGATCGTTACCTGATCATGCTGCAAACTTCGAACAGACTGGTCGCCGCGCAACATGCACGCTCCGCCTGAGCTCGAGCTCTCGTGCGAGATTCGGTGGGCTTCGTGCAGTCCGAATTGTAATCCCAGTAGTCCGACGGACCCGTTTGACGCACAAACTTTGTATACGAGTGAATGGGCTTAATATGCAATGCTGTCTTTCCCCACGGCCGCCTGGTGGGGTATCCCTTTAAAAATTTCACATGAACAACTTTATTTTGCTACATGAATGGGTAGACAAGATTCTTCTCGTTATTAAAATATATGATTTATCAAATTTTTTCTTGGAATGCGTTTTGAAAGATCCGCCGGAGGTTGTGCCACTTTGTGAATTCAGCGACGGTATGTGCATATACATCAAGTTCTGTCATATGGCTGAAATTAAAATATTATGCACTATACTTTATTAACTGTAAACAAAATGCAATGCAATGCACAACATATTGTATTCATGATCACGCCGCATGCATTTTAAAATGCTATAAAAACCAAAGCCTTTGGATACTTGTACTTTATGCCGATATTGTAACTGTATTTCCTCATTACCCCAGTAATATGTTTGTGCCATGCCCATAGTGTAACATGGTTGAACAATATATAGATCTAACTACATGTACAATATGAATACAATCTCTATGGACACAACACATTGGGAAGTGACACTGATCAAAATTTTGATAAGATTCATAGAGTAGACTGATGACTATGATGACTGAATACAGTGTAAACAGCAGCCAAATCTGGGTGAAATCTAATTAACGCTATACTGGGGGCATTTCATCAAGTGAGTTGTCAGTGATTTTTACCAACAAATTTGCTCTCAGCCAATCAGATGCAAGGATTTCAGTAGCTTATTACAATCATTGCAACTTGTCATTGATGACAAGTTTTATGAAACAGGGCCCTGATGTCCATCCATGAGAAAATACAAACTACCATTCATGAAAAATAATTTGCAAAGAAAATGATTTTAAAAATTTATCTGAACTTGATATCAATCCATTGGACAACATGAATATTTCTAATCATTTAAAAAACCTAAATAAAGGTTTCCAATGTATCTTTCAATTTTTGCACTCTCAAGAAATAAATCAATCTACCAATCCAAAATTAATGTTCATTGATCTAGTTAATAACAATGATTAACAAGCAATTTAGTGTTCCTCTTGGTAGACATTCATTTTTATTTCTGCCCAGTATTAATCCAATTTTAAAGTAATTCATTACAGGGCCCAAATCATTAGAAAAAAGAGAATGAGTATATTCAAGGAGTTATAAATCCTTCATGTAAAGCTCAAAGAAACATGCAGGTCTGTCATGTTTAATGTATTTGGTTTGGTCAGTACTGATGGTGTCTAGAACAAGAAGGGTGGTACTTCAAGTAGTTATCTACATATATAAAACATTGAGCTCAGGAATACCAGTTTGGTTCTTAACACAGTGGCGGAACTGGGGGGGGGGGGGGGGGGTGGGCACATCCACCATCCCCCCTTTTGGAAGAAAAGTATCCATTTTGACCATGAAGGATCCGCCCTTTTTTTGACTGTGCCCCCTCTTTTAGAATGAAAACCCTTTTTTTTTGCTTGTCAGAATTATGGAGGGAAACTGGACCCCATAACCCCCCCCCCGAGCGAGTCTTAGAGAGCTGGCAAGACCAAAAAAATACTGGTCTCCCTTTCCCACAAGTTGACAAACCTACACTGTACATTTGTGTGCCCCCCCCCCCCCCCCCCCCTTATACAAAATCCTGGATCCACCCCTGCTTAACAGACAGTATATTATCCTTTCAAGGAAGGCCTACTTTTACAATTCTGGAAATACTGTAATACACCACGAAAAATCTACCCCAAAATGTGGGAAGCATGATGATATGGACTTTTACATAATTAGTAGTCTTCTACTTAGACTTAGTCATGACGTCATATATTTTTACATGTATATCATACATATTTTACCACTAAAATCTTATTACTCTCTTTGAAAATCAACAATAATTTACAACCATCACTGTGTTAAATCACAGATAAATATGTTCTTTTCTTTCATCTTTAAACACAATGATAATCAATTATTTAAAACCATTTACAATTCATGTCACAATGTTAATTACTAACTTTATCCATGGAGGCTATTGGTTCGATTGTTCTACTGAGATGGTAGGCATACAGCATGCATGGCAATGAAAATATATAAATCAATTTACATGTAACCATGTGTACACACTGGGACAAAAAACTTTGTGTGTCTGTACACAGTAATACTCCAGACCAATCTATCTTGATTTGGAGAGCTCATCATCTTCACTGATACTCCAGATGTCTTCTTCAGCAAGCTTGTGTACATATAAATTACTTGGACAATTTCAATATTTATCTGCCTCAAAACAGATTGAGATTATGTTCTTCAGATATACAGACAGACACTATAAAAATACTTACGAGTATACAAATATTTTAAACTTGTAATCATTCTTGTTATACTTTTTTTTTTTAATTCATCGAAATATAATGTATGTATAGGCCCCCAGTGTTCTTGGTCTGCTAATAGCAGGGATTTATTTAAAAGTTAAAACCTCATATTTCATCAACGATTTTCAGCCTATCTTCAAATTATTCAGAAAGCATACAAAATCACTATACTATCTACATAATGAAAAGGAAATTAGATATTACATTTAATTTGAAATACATATTTGCAATTCTAAATCGATTTAAATATTGCAACTTCCCCTATTTAGAGGATGAACTTGCCTTAATATACTTTCTGCATTAAAATATTGTAGTAATTTTTAATAGATGTGGCTCAAACTTTCAAGTCAAGTCCGCCTTCGTAACAATGTTTGCTACACTGCAGAACACATGTACGCCTTCAGCACATATGAAAGTATATGTAGGCCATGTACGGATCATCCAAGAATACAAAATTATGAGATAAACTGAGATAAAACTAACCTTCTTTTTGTTTTGGAAACATTCTCTACATGTATATTATCACTGGCCCGAATTCATGAAAAAGGTTTATATCTAACCCATGGTTTAAAGTTTAAACATCCATAAGCGTATAGTATGCGCATGTCCTCATAAATTTATTGCTCACAATGTACTTCAAGCACAATGTTGATAATTCAATTTTCTTTCTTAAAAGCTGAAATCTGATAATTTTCTTAGTTATCACCTTATTAATAGAGAGCACAAAAACGTTACAGCACCTCACTAGCATAATGAGTACATGTTGCCAATTTCATTTTACCAACTTTATGTCTTTAAAATATTCATAACTTTTTTTATTCTTTATCCATTTCTCCTCAAACTTTCAATGATATGCTTCTAAGGTTTTTTCTGCTTCTGTTAAAGTACATGTAAGTTTGGGGTTTCATTCTCCTATTAAGATAAACCTCTTTCGTGAATTACGACCATTGGCTCTACGTAAATGCAATAAGAATTTCATGCTTTATTGGTCACTCACTGGATATTTGTCTTCCTCTCAAGATCAACTAAATTCGCCTTTGGTCAATACAA
The DNA here is from genome assembly GCA_025617745.1 of Heliocidaris erythrogramma. NCBI lineage: Eukaryota > Metazoa > Echinodermata > Echinoidea > Camarodonta > Echinometridae > Heliocidaris > Heliocidaris erythrogramma. The sequence continues at coordinate 13,264,531 of CM046871.1, read as the reverse complement.
TCTTATCCTGCATTGCTTGGGGCATTTACATATTAATGGTCTCTTCAACTTGCAAAGAGGATACAGATACTGGATACGTTAATACCGATCCAGGGGCATGCATCCCATGCCAAAACATTATCAAGAAAAAAAATGCACAAAATCATGTTCAAGTGCCCCATAGCCCCCTTCCCCTGAAATTTTTTGGACAAAAAGGGCATGTGCTATTGGATGGCTTTTGTCATTTTGATATTCTTTTATTTTTTTTTTGCTTTTCAGAGAATTTAGGAGTCCTAAACTACTGACAAGGCAAATACAAGATAAAGAGAGCTTTACATGTATATTTCATTTTTACTTCGATTTTTTGTTTTGTTTTGTTTTGTTTTTTTTTGTTTGCTTTTCAGGAGGTAATCAAGTTTTGTGCCCCCATCCCCTGCAACAGCTAGAAACTAGAATCTGTCACTGAGATAATATATGGAAAGAGAGCAGGGGAATGAAGTGAAGGATTGTCAGTATACTTATCTTAATCACAAGAGACACTTATCCCCTATTTTGTGGTCCGGGGTATTGGAAGCCAGAGGCTTGAAGGCAACAGATCTTGCCTAATCTCAAGATACCTGATGATATTATCACAAGTTCTGCCAGTAGGTAATCACTGCAGGTATTTCAATGAGTTATGCGATACACCATCACAGCAACAAATATTTATAGCAGAAAAAGAGAGAGAATGAGTGATGACTAGTCTGCATGCACAGACATTTGTCAGTAATGCTAACAGAGGGTCTGAAGTATGAGACTATGGAGACAACAATACATACCCTGACATAGTGTAGCTCCTCATCTGAATCAGCCACTGAGGTAGTCTAGATTCTATCCGTTTTTTATATTTGGTTTATTCCAGGGCTACATGTATGCTGCTCTTTCTCTACATGCATCCCAACAAGGGTGGAATTGTAAAGGACTGTCATTGTTTTATAGCTCAACATATCGGATTGTGCAATAAAAAGACAGTCCAGGTAGTGGACTAGCTACATTGTACCACAGAGGCAGAGACCGACTAATACCCCTTTCAAACCAAGCACTTACCCGGAGGAAGTTCCCCGCATAATTTCAGAGCTACACTGGGAAATGTTTGGTCTGAAAGGGGAATGGTTTGGTGTGAAAAGGACAAGGGAAAAGTTACCCGTGTAAAGCCGACGAACTTGAACTTCCCTACGTAACTTCTCCACCTATCGATTATATTTCAATATTTGTAAAGTATAGATATTGCCCTTCACACTCATGTCAAATTCAACCTGGCTCATAACAAAACTGTATGAGTTTTTTACAGGTTTACTTTCCGTTTCATTTCCATTTTTTGTCAAAAAATAACATTATTAATCACCAATTTTGTCATATTTTTCATAGACAAATAGACTACCTATATGTCATAAATCTCTCATTTCTCCCCTTTTATTTGATGTGTAAATGTTAACTAGTCCATTCAATCATTTGGAAATTAGATGTTCCTGGGGATTCCTGCTTATTATGTATTCAGACCAAAGTAAAAGCAAAACTGGAAATAAAATAAAGCACTTTGGGGGGACCTGCGGTTTGACTGAATAGAAATTGGGAGATGGGAGAAATAACAGAGAAGTGGTTATGACCACACAAAAAAAGCAATGTCCTTCCGCTGCTCGCAGTTATTTATTTCCAAGTTTAGATTTTTAAACGATATTTGTCTGTGCAAGAATAAGTAGGCCCCTATTTGGATTGTTGAAGAAGGCATCAAACCAAAGTATTTGTACGAGCACTCAATCTGAAAAACTCAAAGTCCAACAAAATATGGCAAAACACTGATATCGATCTGTAGAAATAATAATAATAATAATATTGGATATTTATATAGCGCTCATATCCACCATGAATGGTGTTCAAAGCACTCCCAATATTACCCCGGCTCTAGCTACATGTAGGCTACCGATTTCGGTGCTCACAGCATTCAAGGAATTAATTCCTGCCGGTACCCATTTAACACCTGGGTGGAAAGTATCAGAGAAAAGAGTAAGAGAAAAAAAAAATATTTCAGGACTGCAGTCTTCACTTTTTTTCCAATAAGTTTTACGTTGGGACATTTAGAGGTAAGTTATATAAAATTTTCAGATGTTCCTATCTCAACTGTAATCCAATCTGAAAACTGATCTTTATACTTAGCTACATGTACATGTTTTTCAGCAATTAACAATGAACACCAACCTTAACAATTCTATAAATAACAAATATTTCTTATCTTAAATTGCACAGCTTATGACTGGTAATGTATTTTAAATGGTTTCAAAGTCGCATGCAATTTCATTCACCCCAAAAGTAACTAAATAAAAAAAAGCTGGCCTGCATGGCAAGTGTAAATTTGATTTAGAACAAGAAATGAGAGTTGATTAAAGACAAGTAAACAGTTTGCTTAAAATTTCCTCCCTGAGTCATTCATAAAACAGTCCTGAGGTCAAGCCTGACAGACTGAAGAAAAAAAAAACCTTATAAAAAAAAAAGTTATCTGTTCGAAGTATAATTCATTATATTATATCCGATGATCAAACCGGATTAATGTGCGACTGGTGCAAGATGTCATTGTCTATTGTATTGTACAGAATCAACCAGGAATTATGTTTTCAGATTTTCGTAAAGCATCTGATGTCACACATAATTCTTTGTACAAAACTTTGCAGAAAATGAATTTTATAGTATCTTTTGTTCCTTGGATTAATACGCTATATTAAAATACCCTTGGAAGAGAGTTAAATTATGGATGGTTGTCAAAAAAAAAGGGAATATTGAATGTGGACATACATCAGGGCTGCCTTTTATCTGCACTTTTATTTATAATATTTATAATAGTTGCAGAGGTCTTGGCTTGAAAAAATAAAACAAAACAGAAGCATTACAGGTATGTACCGAGGATGAACAAAATAGCAACAAGATAAAATTGCCTTGTATGCAGATTATACTAGTAGAATCTGCCCTCTTAAAGTAATGTTGAGGTTATAATCCAACCTTGGAAATAAGATGATTCGTGTATTAAAAAGCAGAAAAATAAGAAAAACAGGATGGTGAAAGTTTCAAAGAAATCGGACAAGGAATAAGAAAGTTAAGGGTGTTTGAAAAATGAGATCACCAAATCTATCCGAATCTCAAATTGGCAATTAAGTGAGTCAATTATTTTTACCGACAACTGTTATAAGCTACTGAAATCCTTGGATCTGATTGGCTGAGAGCAAATTTGTCAGTAAAAATCACTGACAAAACACTTGATGAAACGCTCCCAAGGTGGAGGTAGAGAGACTAAACTGGGAAGGACAGAGAAGTCAAGAACAATTTGAACCTATGGAAAATGTAATTTAACATACCAGTATTTTTTTAAAGGATATTGAAAATTTTAGTTGCATCACAATTTGTATACATGTATATATCTACTGTAGTTAAAGTTCCTAAGTATTAAAGAGTTAAACAAGCTAATGCATTCTTTTTTAAGGCATTCAAAAAGAGACAAATTTCAAGGAAATGTTTGTTTTGGTAAACAAAATACATGAAGTCAAGTGTCTGGGCAAACATTTGATTCACTGATTTATTAAAGGTAATGGCAATTGAAAATTAAATTATTTGAAATAATGGTAATATAAAATATGATAACAAAATATTGTTCTTCAAAATATGGAGCGATATAGTGATCGTGAGTGTTACACAAGTATTAATAGACGGATGCTACAAGGAAGTTAGTGATATTTTAAATGATTTTGAATTAAAAAATTGTGTCATTTTGAGCTATTAAAATTTTTAAAAAGCATTCCCGATAATTTTGTTAAATAAAATAAAAGAGACAATACTGTAAACTGCGTATAACCAAGTATTTGTTCAAAATTTCTACTCTCGATTTTGTTAATATAACAACTACATATACTGTATGAAAACTAAACATTATAACAATCTATTTGTTGAGATGAAACAGACAGAACCATATTTATTGGATAGATTAATCCAAATTACAAGATGATGCTTTATGGGATAAATGGAATTCTTCAAATGATAATCATTGTAATATATGCAAATGTGAAGAGACAACAATGTACACTGTACATGTTATCTGAATGCAAAGGAGTAAAGATCTTGGGGAAAATTATTGAACAAATGTGTCTATAAGACGAAAAGTTGATATTATTGTTATGATAAATGGATTGAATACTGCAGACAAAAAGAATTTAATGATTAATCCCAATATAATTTTTGCACAATGGAATATGTTAAGAAATCATGGGGAAAAAAAGAAAGAGCTAATACTATGGCTAAAGCCTGATGGATATAAATCTTAAAATTGAATATTTGAGCAGTAAATTTATTCGAAAACACCATGTCTCAGAGAGAAGGTTGAGTTCTGGGAAGGGTGAAAAATATTTTACGAGCTTTTTCATTCCTTTTATGTTAGTTTGGAAGAACATCATAGTAGAAGTGCCCCCTGAAAAGGATTGCTCTTCAAATGCCCCCGACTCATATTCAAAATATTAAGAGAAATAACTCAAGTGTTCAGGCTGAACTTTCATGCCACATTGTGTGTGCAGTCCCATATACCCCTTTCTGTAAGCAGTACATCTGCTTTTCAGCAAGATTGGGTCAATTTCAATGTTGATGATTCAAAAACCTCACAGTATACACCAATTCTCATGTATACATGATCAACCTTTCCCAATTGCTTTGAGACAATTTCTTTCACAATGTAATTGCATGACCAGTCCAGAACTCAACTTTATCTTGAACATGTTTGAAAGGCAATTGATCACGTCCTTCAGTATATCTTTGATTTTTTATGTCATCAATGATTTATGTAAGCAATGTTCATAAAGTTCCTTTTAGAGGTAAACAAGAAAACTTTAAAAAGGAGATATCATCATCCTTTACAGCTAATCTTCGTCTCTGACAAGATATGTCCATTTTAACTTTAAGAGAAACTGGATTAACTACATTGTAGTTCACTATACATATTCATTCATCTGTTTCTAACAGAAGTTAGACTTCTATTGGTACAAAAAAAAATCATTTCACAGAATATTAACATACTGAAAGTAGATATTGCAATATAAAATTAGAATTAGGATAGTCTTGAAAGAAATTAAAAACTTAAGTAATTCTGAGTTAGTTATTATACAGAAAAAGAGTTGTTTGGACCGAATATAAACAAGTTAAAAAATCAACTGATGTGGTAATTACATTCCATGACTCGATCATATTTAAATGCCAATATATTCAAACTTAGATGTCTGAAAAAATGTACACTCTATATACATGTAAATATAAGAAGCTTGATGTATGGTAATGTAATTATATTTTCAGATGACCAGCAGGCATAAAGCAATTCTGAATCACATGTACTTATTATAGAAAACGGGTTATTTGTACCAGCAAAATATAAACAAATATTAAAAAAAATTGATGGTGATCACATTCACCAAACAGCACAACTCACAAATGACACTTGCACATACTATACAATGCATATATACGTGTAGTGACATGTAAGATCACTAGGATGAATAACTGGCTGAACCCTTTCACAAGAGGAATTATTTATTTAAGGGATAAATTGATCACATTTTGTTCTTCAAATTAGCAACAATTTTATTTTTCTTTTAATGCTACATTGTTCTAATAAAATATAAAATCTTTCTTAATAACAAACATGGTTAGGAACTTTGCACGAAATTGCCATTACGAAACAATTATTTTAAACCTCTAAATATGTGCCATTCTAAGACTAAGGATTTTTAACGCTTAATCTCCTTTTTAAAATTCTACGCATTAAACTCAATATGGTCAAGCAACAAAAATCAACAGTGTGTGCAGAAATTTTTGCTCTTTCTGCTCATGCATATGGTAATTTTGTTTGAGCTCTGCATCAAAAGTTATTGAGCCAAACCACAAAATGTGGTAAATTGTCTCAAAAGGGTTAAACTGCTTTCCTAACCGTTCTTTGCTCATTTCTCAGCTTTACATATTTTTTCTAAATAAAATCATATGGCAGATTATCATCTATATATTTGTATAATCTTGAATATTCTGTTTACATACATGTACATGTAAGTTTAGTTTGATTATCTGGTAAAACTATTTTTTATATCGCTACCAGAACTGAATATTACATTCAAACCTTATATCATTTTATAGTATAAAATTACACTAGATTCTATAGTATAGTTTGAAGCTTTGATTTCATAATTATGAGATGAATGATAAATTCACGACAATTATTGCCTTGTGTCATATCTCAGTTACAGTATATAGCTGAGTAATATGTTGTGCTACAGAATTAACATAATATCCCCTTCTTCCACATAAATTGTTCAATAATTAAACAGCATAATGACTACAAGACTATGAGATATTTAAGGGCTGTATTCACACATTATGTCTCTCAAAATCTCAATATCATAAAAAAATAATTTGAAAATGGATCAATTAAATATGGATTTTAAAAAAACTGTAGCTTAAGTGGTGTGCATGTACATGTATGAACACAGACAAAAGAAGAACCTTAAATATATAATTTTGCTATATCTTTCACCCCAAATAATAAAAGACATGTACACATGTAGCTAATCATCCATTCCTTCAAGTTTCATAAACATTTTTCATCTAAAATCATCTCAATCTTGAACAGACAAATAAATTAATGAGCAGGTAGCCCATGAAAAGCCATGCAGAGCCATGCAGATTCGATAATATGAGGTTCGATTGAGACTAAAATTGATTCATCAGAATTATATTTCATGAAGTATAATCATATTTATTTCCCCGCGGCGCGCGATCCCAACGGAAAACAAGCGAGTATGTCGCCCAAACTTTAGGCTACGGTGAAAGAATACCGGTGAGACATGTGGGCTGGGCAAGATAATGTGGGCTGGGCAAGATATGCGCCGTGGAGCAAAGCATGCGAAGAAAAGTAAGTAGGCCTACGCGGTGATAAAAGACGGGAATTTAATAAATCGTGTGAGACGGAAGATGCCTGGTAGAGCTCTTGGCTGCAATTCAAGACTTATTTTAGACGACGAAAGATTAGAAATGGGCAATACTTAATCCTCTGACCTTTTAAGGCGGGAAGAGGTGATGAAATGAGGTCGGAACCGTGAGCACTCGACTCCCAGATAATCACCATGCGGGAAGCTCAGGCGCAAGGTGGATTCACGAAGCGTTGCTTCACCTGTACGGAATCGCCAAACCTAACGACAAAGATTACCGTACATGCCAAGTGTAAATGCATTGCAATTACACTGAATTATATTGGTAAAAGAAAGACTTGAATGATATTTGTGAATACGGTGCAGCATTATGATTAAACCAGCTTGCATGAAAGAGAGGAGAGGTTCGGAGTTAGAACTAAGGCCTAGGGGGTTAACATAACAAAAATTGTCATTTTACTTACGAGTCGTCATAGGCGAACTCCGCATATAGTGTGTTAAAATACAGCGCAAAGGCTGCCAAGCAGCAAACCAGAACATCATACATGATGAAATAATTCCTCACACATCCAACTTCAAGAGCATCCCCAAATTATCCAAAATCCTTGAGCGAAATGCAGCGAAATGGCCTCATTTTCGAAAGCGTTTTCCTTTTCCAGTGCAGTATACGAAATCTTCGTCAAGCTCCCAAGATTCCCCGTGGCGCAAGTGTTTCGGCAGAGGGTTCGCTTTTCGCGCGCGTTGAGTCGTCTCTGGTGCTCAGTTCTCTAGTGTTGCGTAGTATCAACAAGAACTGAGGATGGTGTCATACGATCACGCTGTATGCATGCCGATTGCCGACCAACCTAGCGGGCAAACCTACAGAACCCATTATCGGATGAGGGGCGGTTGTTATGTGCTGCTCACAAGTTTGTGCGTCTACCTGTTAGATCCAAGTATTTTGCGAGTGGTACATGTATATATAAAATTAGATCGTTCTTCATTCAGGAGGCAGCATCTATTACAGCATCAAAATATTCTTATAACAAATACACGGCTTCACAAAAATATGGAGACCACATATCCCTTTCAATACCCAATAAAAAGGTACCTTTTCAGCAATAAGCGCATAACCCGGGTTACGCGCGTTTAGGGTATATCAAGAAAAAGGGTATCAAATTCAGAGATGATAAGAAGAAGATCCGCGGAAGGGGGGGGGGGATATAGTTCAGTAATCATTAAATGTGTTCCAAATTAGGTCAATTTTTTTGCGGTTCCTCTTTGGCTAAATAGAGGTCTATGATGATGATGTAATCCTCAAAGTAGGTTGTATACCAAGCAAGATATAAAATCGCCGTTAATGGTTTAAAAATCAGGGATATAAATGTGTGGTTCACCTGGTAATCCTCGGTTGATTAAAATTTTAACCAACAAGATTAAAAATTTTAATCAACGTTCTAATAGTGTAGACGGGTTTCCCTGTTTATGGTATCAAGATCTGCCCCTACTGCAATCTGCTTTTTAATTCAACAAGTGATTAAAGCGGATGCATGGTGTACAAGTCTCAATAACACCATTTCTCGAAACATAGGGATATTGTATAAGATGAAGTTTATTGTTCCTAACAGAGTACTATTTTCATTGTACAATACACTGGTTCTGCCATATATTTCTTATTGTAATGTACTTTGGGCGACATCTAAACAATTTACAGAAAATATTATGTTATTACAAAAGAAAGCAGTTCGTATTAATTTTGCTCGGGAGCTGGTCTCCGTGACCATACGCAGCCATTATTTATTAGACTGAGGACTTTGACAATTAATGATATAAACTTTCTTCAAACCTCCCTTTTAATGTATCGATGTAATAACAATATTTTACCCATCTGTTTTTCTTCCATGTTTCGGAAGAACAGTGATGTTCATGCCTATCCAACAAGACAGTCATCTAATATGCATTTAATACCCGTTCAGTGCTGGCTCTATTAGGCATAATGGTCCAGGTGTTTGGAATACATTACCAGATGATATTCGGAATATGCGTACTATACATTCATTTAAAAAAGCTGTTAAACGTCTTCTTATTTCAAAAATGTGAACACAACTAATATCTGTAAAAGTAATTTCCATATTTTTATCCATAACATTGCATGTTATAGTCAGAGTGATTATTGCTTATGCGCAATACCTGGGTTTAATAGGGCGGTTTACGTAGTGATTCAAATTTTATGCATACTTTTGAAACAAAGGTTGTTCTTGACAACCTGAAAGCTTGCCAGAGGCTTGCCCGACATAGCAACAAGTAATGTATGCAAACTGGATTCCAAGTATTGTAGTTCATTCATTAATAACAGGTTAATGGAATACCTCGTTACTAGGTCCCCAGGAAAGAAACATCCATAAATTTGAATCACTACGTAAACCGCCCTATTGGGACTCATTCCTCCTCACCCTTCTTTCTCTTCACTTTTCCTTTCTGATAATGTACATGTATATACAGTCTGTATCCTGTTCCTGTGTTTACTGTATTTTTTTTTCTTAATGTAAGGTTAGTTTTTTGTTTGTTCTGCCCACAACTCATAGTTAAACAACAATTTTATGCTTAAAGGCGTAGCGATGCTTCAAGCCTTCGGGCTTATTTCGTCATACCTCTGTATGTTATACGTTCTATTACTGTATACGATTTATTATTCATGTCTATATATTGTGATCATATTTACTTTAAAATCTTAGTCTTGATTTCATTTCCATGTGATGTTCACACTATATCAGCTGTTGTACCATACAGGAAATAAATAAATAAATAAATAAATAAGACCTCCCCCGGGGGCGGTCGTCGCGATCGATTCGGATCGATTCAGGTGCCTGTAAACTTTTCTGCCTTTTATTTGTGAAAATTCGGCTCCTTTGCATGAAGTTTGATTTATGTAAGCATTCCATTACTTACATTGAACTTTCAGCAGTTTTTTTGTTTTGTTTTGTTTTGTTGTTGTTGTTTTTGGGGGGCTATTTCTTAGTTGAACTTAATTCTTTCTGTGCTTCATTGTTTTTGTTTTTGTGGGGGTTGATGTTCGATGAGACAAGGTGAAGGGGAGGAACATGTAACTGTAGAGACAGACACAGACACGGGCGTAGACACGCATAATTATCCATTGTTAGTGCATTATGGGGGATGATCTATTCATCATCCCCCACTAACAATAGAAAGCGTGTTCGTGTCTACGCCACTGGACACAGACACAGACACAGACACAGCTCTAGACACATACCATAGGATGCAGACGTGATTTTTTTTCTTCGCTCGTGCCGCTCGTGTCACCCTGCCCTTTCGCAGACCACACCCTGACTGGCTATAGTATTTTGGGGTACAGTTAAATTGGACAGTTAAACTTTTATTAATTGCTCTTCCAGAGAATCCCTGTAACTTGTACGTTTCTTCCCTCATATTTTTCGTGAATTCACTGAACTTTTTTTTTCAGCAAACATCTTCATATGGAAAGGAAACGCCCTAGAGCGCCTATAGCATGCAGGTCACCAAACTCTAACGCATAAGACTAAAGACAAGTAAGAACAACTCAGGGGCCGCGGAACGTCTTGGAAAGTGGAGGGGCTTTAATGGGGGGCTGCGTGTATAACCACATTTTTGCAGTGCCATACGTTTGCACGTGTTTACTGAAAAAAGTGGGGGGCTACAGCCCGGGAAAAAAATGGCGCTAGAAACGGACTTAGGATTCCAGATTAGACAACTTTGAGAAATGTATTGGAGGGAAGATGGAAGAAAGGAAGCTTCACACCAAAAATGCTGCATTTGGGCGTCACAAAATAGGATTTGTCTTACGTGGCCGAAGACCAGCATAAATGGCGGTTATCTTGGATTTTTTGCCCGTTGCCATGGTTACAGACATATTATTTCGAAAGGGCTCCGTGGCTAAAATCATTTCATAATATATAGCCTACCCTAAGCAAGCTTCACACCAAAAATGGTGCTTTTGAGCGTCATGAAATAGGATTTTGTCTTACGTGGCCGAAGACTAGCATAAATGGCGGTTATCTTGAATATTTGCCTGTTGCCATGGTTACGGACATATTTTGCGAGGGCTCCTCGACTAAAATCATTTTATATATACCCTAAGGAAGCTTCACACCAAAAATGGTGCTTTTGTCCGCAATATCACAATAATCGAAAATGCTGACCCTAAGTGACCCAGCTATATAACTTACAAAGTGAAAATTTATGTTTTTAATGATGGGGTGAACTTGGCGTTATTCTTTTTTTTGGGGGGGGGGGGAGGGAGGCGAGCGCCCCCACCGCTCCCCGGTTACACGCCTGGAAGGATCGACTAAGCGAAATAACATGATTATAGAGACTTGGTCGCCTCCCAGGGTGAACCGTGAAGACAATATATTTTTTTGTTCCTGGAAATCAATTTTCGGAATTTCAATTTATCTACATTTTGTTGATGAATTTATAGTTTTACCTATGTATATGCTGTATTCAGTTATTAGATACAATCTATTTATATATAAAGTTAGCACCCAATCCAAGAACAAAATCAATTTTCAATGAGGGATATAATATAGTCTCTACCCATAGACAAATTAAAACTAGACGAAAAGGTATATAGCGCGCGTGAATTAACTCATTTAGGCATAGACAATATCCCTCTTGTTACTACTATCATACTGGGATTTGAAAATCTTGTTTATTCCCGTTAAAAAATGATCCGAAAATGATGCTCCACTTGTACTTATAATGTAATTATAGAATGGGCTGTCGGCCTACACCTGAATACTGCATGGGCAAAGTCAAAAGTGCAAAATGCATTATTATTTTCAACAGTGAATACTCCATTTATTTGGAGTTTGGATTGGGTTTGAATGATGTCGAGGTGGTGATTCATGAATGCAAGATGTTTCCTTCTTTGTTTCTTTGGAAGAAGGTGGTCATTCATGAATGCAAGATGTTTCCTTCTTTGTTTCTTTGGAAGAAGAAGGTGGTCATTCATGAATGCAAGATGTTTCCTTCTTTGTTTCTTTGGAAGAAGGTGGACATTCATGAATGCAAGATGTTTCCTTCTTTGTTTCTTTGGAAGAAGGTGGACATTCATGAATGCAAGATGTTTCCTTCTTTGTTTCTTTGGAAGAAGGTGGTCATTCATAAATGCAAGATGTTTCCTTCTTTGTTTCTTTGGAAGATGGCGGTCATTCATGAATGCAAGATGTTTCCTTCTTTGTTTCTTTGGAAGAAGGTGGTCATTCATGAATGCAAGATGTTTCCTTCTTTGTTTCTTTGGAAGAAGGTGGTCATTCATGAATGCAAGATGTTTCCTTCTTTGTTTCTTTGGAAGAAGGTGGTCATTCATGAATGCAAGATGTTTCCTTCTTTGTTTCTTTGGAAGATGAAATGTGCCTTGCCTCTGTATATGAAACTAAAACACAGCGGCACTATCAGTCGATTAAAACACCTTATTTTCGTCGTTTAATCAAAAAGTGGAAAGTGGAAACAACATTGCGCTTCATGAATGAACACCTCAACACAATCCACCCCCAGACAAAGGAGAATTCACTATCGACAATAAAAGTGTATTTTTGACTTTAATCTTTTTGTGCTTAAATCAGTCGATTAAAACACATTTGATCTTCCATATATTAAAAGATTAAACCATTGCTATGACGTCAATCTATTCAATAAAGTGTAGATTATTTTTACGAATGTACTGCATGTTATCGGTACTTCGGTAGCAATGGTTTAAGTCAGAGAACAGCCTTGGAAGTGTAGATTCGCTATTCCCAATCTACTCGGCTACGCCTCGTAGATTCGTAATTACGAATCTACACTTCCTCGGCTATTCTCCTTTACAGAAACTATCCTTCCATTCATAAGTGACCACCTTAAAGACCTCAGCCTGACCCAAAACAACCATAATATTGACGTAAAGCTTAGTAAACAAAGAATATAATTACCCTGGTTATTCATAAATTTTCGTCTCCGTTTATCCATAAAAAATAAAAAAGATAAATTTTTTGGTCCGCCCCCTCCCTATGGCGTAACACTGCAGGGGGTCGCTAGACGTGTGACGACATGTCATGTATACAGCTCCGAGTGCGTCTACACGATATGTCGTCATCAAATTTTCACCCCCCGCAAAGTAGCGTTCCTCCGAGACGGGGCCCAAACCACCGGGGCTCAACATTCGGGACGCTGTTACTCATTCCACAGGAAACGGAATCTCATGAAGTTGGTTTCAATTTGTTCAGAAAATATATAGCTCCCCGTGGATGAATAAAGGGTATATTTCAAAATTCGGTCAGGCTGAGGTCTTTAACATCACTCAAAACATGCAGAATCCATCCTCCAAACAAATGGGAAAAGACCTGTTTACTAAGTGATTCAAATTTTATGCATACTTTTGAAACAAAGGTTGTTCTTGACAACCTGAAAGCTTGCCAGAGGCTTGTCAGACATAGCAACAAGTAATGTATGCAAACTGGATTCCAAGTATTGTAGTTCATTCATTAATAACAGGTTAATGGAATACCTCGTTACTATAGGTCCCCAGGAAAGAAACATCCATAAATTTGAATCACTTAGTAAACAGGTCTATTCACTATTGACAACGAGAATGCATTTTGCAAAATTTGTCTTGGCCTTATATTCAGGTGTACAGCATGCACATTCCATGATTACATAATCAGTAAAAGGGGCATCACTATATAATGGGGAATAAACAGGCTTTTCAATTACATGCATACCGAATTCAAGTATAATAGCAAGTAAGATCAATGCTCAAATTTGAATGCATAAATTATCTTCTTTGAGGTGTTTATCGTTAGGTACTTGTCTTTAGTCTTGACTTATCTACGTTATTGTACAAGCGATGGAGCAAAGCGACTGAGCGGTAAATTTTTCAATTCTTAACCCTAAAAACACAATTTCATGTGCATTTTACCCAGGAAATTTTGCAATTGAACACCGCAATTGAGCGGTATATAGAGAAGCTTGAATTTGATACATTGATAAACGGTTTTCTATTCACTCACTTCTATACAATCGTTAGCAAAACTAACAAAAATAATATCGGCTTGAAAAAGAGTCGAGAAATTCAGCAAGGCCACCTGAAGTTGAGATTTCTTTCAAAAGTTTAACCTTTGCAAATGCTATACACTATCCTATATTGGGGGCGCAACATTTAGCAGGAGTCATATGAAACTTACATAATACAGCGAGCAAAGCAATTACATCTTTATTTTTTTTTCAAATTGTGAACCCTAATTTAAGAAATATATACTGAGGGCATGATGTTACGAGATCCTGAAAGAAAATAATTATGTGAGGGAGCAAAGCGACCGAGCTTTGAAAACTTATCGCATTTCAAACATACAAAAACTAGATTTCTAGTGCATTTACCCTGCGGATTCGGGGACGCATAATCCGTAAGGATTATGACTTTTCTTCATTTGAGTCCCCCCCCCTTTTTTCTTCCTCTCCTTTGCGTTTTTTGCGCCCCCTCAAAGTGCCGCCCAGGGCACCTGCGCCCTGCCCCCCAGATACGCCACTGAGCGAAGCGACCGAGCGGGGGAGGGTCTGGGAGGGGGACATTTTCAAAAATCTGTCTATAAAACTTGCATTTTAAAGCATCCCATAAAATCCATTTAATGAAAAGAAGGAATGCACGGATCTACGCCATCATTAAATAATGTGATGGTATTTCAAGATCAAACATAATGAGTTTGGATAACACCCATGGGTCTATAACATTTTTTGAACGGTTCATAGTCTTTCGGCAGTCTTTCATGAAAATGATCTTTCAGTGGTCTTTCAGTGCACATTCAGCGATCTCTCAATGAGAGCTCAAGGGTCTTACTAGTCTTTCAATTATCTTTCTACAGTCTCTCAAGAATTGCCACACTTTTGGAGAAGATCACTGAAAAATTATAGAGAGATCATTGAAAGACTAGTGAAAACCTATAGAAACCAGTGAAAGACACACATGCATATCGCCGAGAGACCACAATTTGCATGAAAGATGACTGAAAAACTGTTGAGAGATCGCTGGAGGACTACTCAGTGACGGCACCAGGATTTTTAAAGTGGGGGGGGGGGCAAATTGGGGGCAAAAGAAAATGTTGGGGGGCAAGGGCGGACAAATTTTTTTTTCCACCCTTTTCTTTTTTCACTCCGAAAATTATTGGGGGGGGGCAACTGGGGGGGGGCAAATGCCCCCCATGCCCCCATGCCCCCCATGCCCCCATGCCCCCCTTGGTGCCGCCACTGGGACTACTGTAAGATCAGCAAGATTTTTATGTTAAATGGTCTTGTACAGATCTCAGTTGTTCTCTCAGAGGTCTCGATCAGTCTCTCGGAGAACTTGCTTGATCTCTCGAAGATCTCAGGGAGTGTGTCAAATGATCTTTCAGTGATCTCTCAATAGTCTTGTTGGTCTCCCAGTGAACGTTCGGCAACCTTCAAGGTCCCACAGAGATCTTTGAGAAATTTGCTGGAAAATTACTTTTTGGTCTTTCAATGATCTTTCAAGGGTTTTTAGAGCCATTCCACTGAGACACTATTTTTTGTCTGGTCTTGGAAACTGCTGAGAGATCTTGGGAGCGTTTCATGAAAGGACTTGTCAGATATTTTATCCGACAAATTTGCTCTCAGCCAATCAGATGCAAGGATTTCAGTAGCTTATAACAGTTGTCGGATAAAATATCCGACAACTTCCTTTCATGAAACGCTCCCCTTGCCAGTTTTGGGTCTCTCAATCATGTCAGTGGTCTATCAAGGGTCTCCGTTATGTGGAATGGGGCTTTAAAGGAGAATGAAACCCTGGGGAAATATCCATTTTAATGAAAAGAGAGCATACAGAGAAATGAAAAAGTTATGAAAGTTTGCAAAGTCTCAATTTACTTTCTATGGCGATCCTCAAATTCGCATGTTGCTTCAAAATGCCAGTTTAGTAGCAGAATTCTCAATATGTTTTGTAAACAAAAATTTCATATTTTCTCCATTATCTCTAAAGATGGCGCTTGTCTTTTTGTGAATCAACATAATTATGTTGATTCACAATAAAATATTATTCAAAAAAAAAAAAAAATGTGTCAAATACATTTTCCCATTATATATCTTGAACTAAGAAGGAAACAAGCTGCACCTTGAGGGATAATGGGGCAAATATGAAAATTTTGTGTACAAAACATATGGAGAGTTGTACCACGGGTCTGCATGTGATAACTCCTTGGTTGTACTACTTAAAATGTCACTCATGACTTGAATCAATTTATATTTATAGTAATCTGCATGTAAATACTTACACAGAGTAAATAATTTTCTATAAAAAATCATGAAAATATGATTTTTTTTTAAATACAATATAAATAAAGATGAGATTGAAAAAGTAATATTTTGGAAAACAATCTCAATATTTTGGGATTCGTGATTTTTTTGGTAAAGGTTTATACAGTGTGCATGCAAAAACATATTAACTTGGTTAAAGGTATGTGAAAAATCATATTCTTAGACAACTTGTGAAGATTTGTATTGTCAGTATTAAAGAAAATAATTTGTGAGTTGTGAGACATTGACGTCACAAACGCATGGCTGAGTTGTCAACTTGTCTAGTGATTTTTATTCCCCCCCCCCCCCACCCCCAGTTTTTCATGCCATTAAACAATTCATAACTTTCTTATAAGTTATCCGATTTCCTCAAACTTTCTGTAGGTCTGATTTTCTGCATCAAATAAAACCGGGTAATTTTAGGACTAGACTTCCTCTCTCAGTTTTACTCTTTTTTTTGGGGGGGGGGGGGGGGAGGATGGGAGAACAGTCAACAAAATTCTCTCGGAAATACAATTCTTTGATCATGCAGGCCTATAAACAGTTTATGAATATGTACTTTTTAAAAAATATATATCTGCAATATTTATGTTTAAGACAAAATATCAATGTATAGCCTAATGCATCTAGTTTTGTTATGAATGCTAGGTACGATTTTGTTATGAATGATTTGTACAAATTCAGGAGCCGCGGAGCGTTTTTGAAAGGGGGGGGGGGGGGGCTGATTTGATTTCACTTGAATAATGACAATTTTTGAACCTTTTTTCCTGTGATTTTAATGAAACTTGTCTACTAAAAAAGTGTGAGTGGGGGGGGGGGGGGGGGGGGGGGGGGGGGGGGGGGGCCCCACAGCCCCCTACCCCCCCCCCCCCCCCCCCCCGGTTCCGCGGTCCATGCAATTTGTCATTTGATCAGCGAGCTCGATATGAAATCACAAGATGGCGCTACAAGCAGACGCGGGAAATTTGAGAAATCTCCCAAGTTAGCTTGCTCGCCATTTAATAATTGTAAGTTTGCGTTTTATTTTCATGAAAAGGAAAATACATTTGCGTATGAAGAAACTTAGACTAAATAATTTTGTATGTATTTTTATGGCATCACGGATGGTTTAAATTTTATTGATATATGTGTAATTTAGATCTCTATATTGTACGATTTCTGGGAATTCAAGCTCGGTCCCATTAGCGTATATCTATGTCAGCGTTTATTTAGTTTAGTTTTTAGATGACAAAATACAGGGATGCCACTTTTCAGACAAAAGTAGGAATTCCTACTTTTTTCAGCATATTTTTAGCCATAGAAAACCACTTTTTATGTACACAAGGGCCCATTCTACTTCTAAGTTCTAGATGATTTTTCCTCCTTTTTTATCAATTTTAACAATTTAAGTGGCATCGCATCCCTGAATCCTGATAATTTATATCATGTAATTTCAGCGAAAAGCATATAGGCCTTGTCGCATTTTTGTAGTTGTGGTTCGCAATGCTAGAGAATGCGCAGTTTGTCATGGTTTGTGCTCTGTCTATACAGGTATAGTTATCTGAAGTGAAGATCATGACATGAGCTAGTAGTAGTACTCCATTATTAATATTACTATAGATCTTACTTTTCACGGGTGAATAGGCTCAATAGCTTTTGTTTTGTGTTGTGTGTATCATGATCAGCGGGCCTTTTTCCAGTCTAGATCATTCATATGTGAGAGGAAAATAAGTATTTAAAATTTCACTTTCAACTCCAAATTTGTGGTACAGTAAGAATCCCTGAATCAGGTAATATATAGCAAATTTAAGAAAATTAATTTGCATTGAATATGTTATATTTTACAGGTTTAAATGGAAAGAAAAGGTTCATGCCTTTGAAACATCACCGTTAAAAAATGGGTAAACGAAAGCATCGCCCTCTTCTTCATCAACAAGAGCAGTGTGATGTGTGGCTGAGTACAGCAGAGAAGAAGGAACAGGTATGTTGAATGACTTGAATCAAAATTAGGCTTTGTCTTTTTATAGTAGAGAAAGACAATTGCGTTGCCCAAGCAAAGGTTATTGAAACACGATCACAAAGTCTTTCAAGAAATCAGCTCGAGACGAAGGGTAATTTCAATAAGCCTAATTATTGCCTACAGAAATTATGTTTGGATTATGTCATTGTAACATTCACGCGTTTCAAAAGGTGATATAAAAGGTGATATACAAGGCTGTTGAACTTGCGGGGTTCCAAGCTTCCAAATTTCCTGGAAATCAAAAAACATGAAATTTAGTTTTCTTTTTGCAAGTCGGAAAAATCAGGGAATTCAAGAAAAATCACCAAAATTGATAGGGAAAAAGCCAGGGAATTTCATTGGCCTTAAGTACTAAAAAGAGAGTAGTAATGCTCTTATATTTTGTGTAGTGTTTACAAGGAAAAGAAATTTTGACGATGTTTTGAAGATGTGTCAAACTGGAAATAGCTTTAAATAATAATCCTGGAATTTTGGAACTCTATCCGTGATAAATCAGGGAAAATCAGGGAACTTGGTTTTCATGAAATGCTGGGAACCCTGAATTAGCTCAGGGTGATTTTTTAAAAAAAATAGTGGTTTTAAGAAAATGGCAGGGCTGCCTATATACGATATTAAAGTTTTATTAGACACATTATTGTGAACACTCTCTTCTTGTTTCCTATGCAGACACCAGCAGCAAAGAGGCAGAGGTTGTTCAGACCGATGACGAACATAGCCAATCTCATCTTATCATCTCAACCCATCAAAGCTGGCACCAAACAAACAGACATCAAGAATTTCTTTGCTCCAAAAGCAGGTAAGGGTGTCATCCTTACATGGCTGGTTCCTCCCACAAGTCTATTCACATTGTAGATATATGATGGGAAGAATCGTTCAGATAGGATGCAGTCAAGTGTTCCAATCACCTGAAAAAATAATTGTGTATAGCTAGAAAGTATAAAATCAAACTCGAAGAACTTCATTAAAACAATAGCATTCTACAGGTCAAAATGAATAATTATGTAGGAAATAAATGATAACATGTAGGTGCTCGCTGAACTGAACTCCGAACTCCATACGGGTGCGTCAAGTAGTCTACTCACGAGTCGCTTTTACACTTATAGAGAGTGTAATTTAACTTTATAGAATTGATATTTGAAGCTCATATATTGTTGTTTTTCTCGTACATTATTTAACTTCTGTCTGCCAATCGTTAACATGTAAAATGATTTTTTGTGCGCGGTTTGTTTGAGGAAGTTTTCTGCATCATGTGTTAGTGAGACTTTATACTGGATGTTCATCAGGGCTCTGGATCAACTGATCAAGGAAGGCCATTGATGATTCTGAAAAGTGATGATGAATGGATTCAAATGTGATTGCTTCAATGTAAGGCTCAATATTAGCAGTTGCCTGGGTTATTGAACCATCTTAAATCCTGCTTGGCAACCTTAAAGTTCTGCCTTTAGTTTCCTTGGTCGCAACTAAACAATCTCACTGTTGTAATTATTTCTTGTAAATTTTGTGCAGTTCACTGTATAACGACCATCAAAGTTGTCTTCGCCAATCTGAGCATTTGTCTGGCTTGCCCGACTGGCAACCCAAATAAGTGAGAACCTTGCAGTGCAGTTAAATCTCCGCAATCTTCGCAATCTTAAGGTCCGGTTTTTGTAGTGAGGATTTTGAAAGCTGATTTTTGTTATGTTTTGTTTTGTTTTGTTTGTTTTTTCAGCAACAGTCAAAGAAAATGCTGTTCATCAAGCCTACTCGTCATCATCAATCGGAAATCTACCATCACCGAGGTATGTCTCCTTACCATCAAACACAACAAGGAAAAGTAGATCTTTAACAGAACTCCCAGGACATCAAACAATAGAGAACACAGCTTCTTTGAAGAGTCACCAAAATGATGAAGCTAAATCCATAAGTTCAATATATACGACTCATTCTCCAAACAGCTCTTTCAATTCAAGTGAATCTTCTTCCATCCCTGCATTTTTTAAGATTGATAAAGACAAAACAACTCCGCTAGATGGAGCCAGAGAAACTGACTTTTCTTCTTCTTTTTCTCAAGATTCAAACTCTAATGAACTATTTCAGATTTCTCAGGATCTCCCCAGAATTTCCAGTGATAGTGAAATATCAGAGGATACTGGTATCACGTTTACAATGGGAACACAAGGCTGTTTGAAGGTGAAGAGATCAAAATCAGAACATGTTGACTTGGATAATTTTGATACTCAGGAGAGCCTAAAGGCTACGGCAGGGGATTCTGAACCATCTGCTAAGCGAGGAGACACTCGAGATTCGCAATATTCCCAGATTACCATGCATACAAGTCATGGCTCCAGTGCAAATGAAGCGTCAGAAGAAGATATCACTTTTACAATGGGGACGCAGGGATGCTTGAAGGTCAAACCAAAATCAAAAACAAAAACAAAACTACAGATTGACCATGAAACTCATAATACACAGGAGAACTTTAAGGCTCATGCACTTTGTCGCGACCTGTCTGCCAATCCAGACTCCCAACATACCCAGAGTATTCTTGGTATCCCCCAATGTGCCACAGCCATGGAGCATGTGCATCATGGCTCCAATCAGAATGAAGTGTCAGAAGATATAACTTTTACCATGGGGACGCAAGGTTGCTTGAAAGTCAAACCATCAAAAACAAACAGACAAATTGACCACGATACCATTAATGCACAAGAGTGCTCAAATACTTTTGCTGATGATCCTGAACTATCTACCAAGAGAGATTGTATTCTAGATTCCTCTTCTTCCCAGAGCATTCACGATATCCCAAGTGTTAACAACATCTTTGCAACAGGGAAGAATGAATCCAGTGACAATGAAGCATCAGAAGACATTACATTTACCATGGGTACTCAGGGCTGCTTGAAGGTGAAACAATCAAAAACAAAAAGATGTGTTGACTTGGATGCTCTTGAAACACAGGATAGCTTGGAGTCTGGTGCTGCTAATTCTAAACTGTCTGCCACAACAGATGACTCGCCATCGTTATTGTCTGAGGATTTGACTCAAGATGTCACTTTCACAATCGGTTCACAAGGTTTACCATTAGAGGACTCATCACAAGATGTAGCTTTCACAATGGGTTCTCAAGGTTGTCTGAAGGTCAGAGATCTCAAGGGTCATAGGTCAAACATCACACCATCTCTACCATCAGAGGACTCATCACAAGATGTAGCTTTCACAATGGGTTCTCAAGGTTGTCTGAAGATCAGAGATCCCAAGGGTCAAAGGTCAAACATCACACCATCTCTACTATTAGAGGACTCATCACAAGATGTAGCTTTCACAGTGGGCTCTCAAGGTTGTCTTGAGGTCAGAGATCTCAAGGGTCATAGGTCAAACATCACACCATCTCTATCATCAGAGGACTCATCACAAGATGTAGCTTTCACAATGGGTTCTCAAGGTTGTCTTAAGGTGAGAAATCTCAAGGGTCATAGGTCAAACATCACACCATCTCTATCATCAGAGGACTCATCACAAGATGTAGCTTTCACAATGGGTTCTCAAGGTTGTCTGAAGGTGAGAGGTCAAAGGTCAAAGGTCACGCCATCTGCACCATCAGAGGACCCATTACAAGATGTAGCTTTCAGAATGGGTTCTCAAGGTTGTTTGAAGGTCAGAGGTCATAAGTCAAACATCTCTCCGTCTCCAACTCGGTCAGACTCTGTAGACGTATTGAGTGGTGCAATAACAGAGATCAACAATTACACATGCACTGAGAACTTGTCACAGAAGGAGCAAAACCATGAAAAATGTGAACACCAGTCTTTCCACTCAGTTAAAAAGAGTTGTACTTTGTCGAATTCAAAAGTTTTGATGTTCCGCAAGGAGAGTGATAAAGATTCAAAATCATATCATTGCTCTAACTCAGCAGGAAGAGAAGATAATGATTTTGACTTTGATGATGATGATGATGAGTTTTCACAAACACAGGACTGGTAATTTTAATGCTTAAACCTCTTGGTTCATGGTAACATGTAGAAGGATAGAATTCATAAAATATATTTTTACTGTGAAGATTTAGTACTACATCAGGTTTGTTCTTTTTTTTTTACCTTCATATCATTTGGATGTAATAGGTTTCCAAAAGACAGTTATGTACAGTAGACTGCATTATTCATCAAATTGTGATTGATTACTTAGAAACTTGCATGTTTGAATTAGCATCTTTGTTCCCTAAATTTTGATGACATTAATTATAATTGAAATGAATTGATCTAGATTATTGTTTTCAAATAATGACAATGACAGCTAAGAGACAGAAGCAAAATGATTAAAGAAAAAAGAGGAAAGGACAGTGAAATGATGTTTGGTGAAAGAAGTATTCAGTTGATAAGAAGATGGTCTGCAACTGTGCAACGAACGGTATGAATGTTTTAATACAGAAGAGTTATTTTTTGAGAGAATTTTGGGAAGCATTAAATCATCATGTAAACAATGTATTCACAAATTTCTTGGGTGGTGGGGGGGGGGGGGGGGGGGGGGCTGGTTTTTTGTTGTCAACCCCCTCAAATCATAGGTATCCTCACAACAAGAGAATTTATTCCATGAGATCATCACCATACATGTAGTCTTGCTTCCTATAACACTTAGACCGATTTGCAATTACATGTATATTTAACATGTTAGACCCAGTGCAACCTTGTTATAAAGAACACTGTTATAACAAACTCGTTATAACAAGGTCATTTTGGTGGTCCAAATTCTTCGTATTCTATTGTTTTTTAGCCCTGATATAACAAAGTTTCGATATAAAGAGGCGACACTGTAGTACCTTTTAATAGGCAGAAACTCCAGGCCAATTTCTTTTTAGTCACGTGAATGGACTTGAATGTCATATGAAGAAATGTATTTTTTTGTTTTCTACTTAAATAAAAGAGAAGAGACTTTATTATACAGTTGACCTTGCATAACTCAAAGTCACATAAGTCGAACTTTCCCTCCGTCGAATCCGTTTTCTGTCTCGCCTGCATAAGCAAAAAGCAAGACGACGGCGCCGACGGCTCCGACGGCGTCAACAATTTTGGATGCTCTCATTTCAAAAGTATATGTTGAATTTCCATGAAACTTGCACACAAGGGTTGTAGAATATCACAAAACATGTGGAACAAATTTCAGGTCAAAAGTCAAGGTCAAAGGTCAATTAAGGTCAGTTGAGTTAAATTGTGTTCCAAAAACTTAACCTGAGGTTACGTTGTTGAATTTTTAATTTATTTAAAAAGTATTTGTTCTAATTCTTTGAAACTTGGCATCATTTTTGGTAGGAATTATCTTTATGTTCTCCTCTTTCAAATGATTACCAAAATCTTACACTTTCATCACATTAAAGGTGAACTACTGACAGTTTAACTCGGTTAAGTTTTTGGTAAAATTTAGTTTTTTCTCTACGTACTGTGGAAACTCAGTATAAAGAGTTTCTGATATAACAAGGTAATATTCCTGGTCCCAGCTCTTTATATTCTGTTCTTTTTTGACCTGATATAACGAGATTCCTGCTATAACAAGGAAATTTTGATGGTCCCAAGGACCTCGTTATACTTAGATTCCACTGTACATGTATGTAGTATGTACATGTATTGTACACATGCATTTGAGAGAGAGAGAGAGAGAGAGAGAGAGGGAGATTAAAAAGCAAGAGGAACAAAATTTAAGGGGGAAAGAGCTGAAATAATATGGGAGAGAGAGAGAAGGTCTATATTGTTTTTTTGCCTCGGATGGCGCTATATAACCCAAATGACCAGTGCCGTATATAGATAGAGTCTGGCCAACTCGGCTCCAGTTGCGTATAAACAACATGGCGCATATTCCTTTGTTGTAAGCTTACATAAAGGAATATACGCCATGTTGCTACCCAACTGAAACCGAGTTGGGCAGACTCTCTCTATATACGGCACTGCAAATGACATTAATTTACATTCAATAACACTGCGTTTTTTTGTTCGTATTTATAAGGTAGGCGAAGAATAACAGCAATTAGGAATAAAGAAGGAGAGGGAGGAGGAGGAAAAGAAGAAGGAAGGAGAATAAGAAAATGGAGGAGGAGGAGAAAAAGAAGAGAAAGAAGAATTAAGAAGAAACAAGAAGAGGGAGGTGAAGAACAAGAATGAGAAAGGAGGAGAAGGTGGAAAGAAGAAAAAAAAAATGTTGATCTATAATAGTTACCCGGGGGGCACTCGGATATATGAGTGTACACATGCGTGTCCATGGGTTTTCAAATTACCCCCTAAACATGTTTTATACTTGGATGAAAAGAGACCCCTAAACGAGGATTTTTGCGCGGTTTTTCATCATCCAACGCCCCCTAAACAGGTTTGACTTCGGCCAGATTAGTCAAAAGCACCCCTTTTTGTTGAAAATCAGCGTTTTTGGACCCCTTAACGCGTAACGCGCGTTATGCGTTCCACCTGAAAAAAGGACACCTTTTACGCGTTTTCTTGGACGCGCATGTGTATACCATATATCTGAGTGCCCCCCCCCCCGGGAATAGTTATAGACAATTCTCCCGCAATCGAAGGGAAGGACATTGAATACGAGAGATTCCACTTTTATAGTCTGTAAAATGTTTAACACAGCAAGAAATAATAACTCCGAGTACGCTGCATGCATATAAAAATTATGTTTCTAAAAATGCCAGTTTTAATACAAGGCTTGTATACAAAGCGATAAGTTCATCAGGTCAATGTAAGTAGATAGATATCAAACATAACTGTACAATACATGTATGTATCAGAACTTGTATAGCATTTTACAATATGGGCAATACATTTTGGTCTAATTCATTGGATGATTGAAAAAGATATTTATCATTTTCAACATCCCTCCAAAACAAACAAGTAGGGGGAATACGAGAATTTGTGTAATCCAACATAGATAGGTCAGCGCATGCATTCAACTAATTTATATAGTTTCAAGATGCAAAAGTGGTCTGTAAATATGCAGCGTCAGACAAAGGCCTACCAGGAACTTCAAACCATACGAGCTTAGAAACTAAAATGAGTACTTGTCATTATTTCGCTTTTTTATGCAGATACCACAACGAACAATTGAGAATGGTTACAATATTAGTGTTTTCATTATTACACGATAAAACTTAGATATCGCCGTATTAACTTATTGTAACATTACATGAGCCGGTGGCGTAGCGTGAGTCCAGCATTTGAGGGGGCACTGGCATCATGGGGGGGGGGGGATCATACTCGGAAAATTCATTGCAAATTATAGAGTCCACCGATAAGGGGGAGGGTGGGGGAAGGGGTCCTATCGTCTTTTCTCTTCCTTTTCTCCTTCTCTCTAGTCTCTCTCTCTCTCTCTCTCTCTTTCTCTCTTTCTATTTTCTCTTTTACTCCCTTTTTACCCCGCCATTTTATTTTATTTTATTTTTATTTATTTATTTATTTTAAATTTTTATTTATTTTTAATTAATTAATTTATTTATTTATTTATTTATTTATTTTTTTTTGGGGGGGGGGGGCACGTGCCCCAGTGTCCACTGTAGATACGCCACTGTGCTAACGTTATCATATACATTAGCAGCCTTTGTGAGGTTTTAATTTTCTGTCCGATTTCAATCATGAGACAAGCAGTTAGAATATTGTACTCGCTCATTGGCACACACAAATGGTGACCTCAGGCCAAAAACAAATATATAAAAGAGCAAAAGGGATAAAGAAAGAAAAACTAAAAAACATCACATTTTCAAGGGCTCTTTTAGACTAACATGCATTGCTGCCGGGGCCACACTTCACTTTTGTATTTAACGTCAGATGTAGGCGGGGGGGGGGGGGGGGGCAGGGAGGGGGATGGGGCGTTGAGACTTGCCCCACGTGCCTCCTGGATCTGCATGTTCCATACATTTGATCGGTTGATAAACAAAAAAAAACAAAAAACAATAAACATACATATTCAGTATATTTTTATGAATTAACGTCCTTTCGCTTATACTCTAATCCCACTAGCAACCGTTATATACATAATATTTACAGACTTATTTATTTGCAAAATACATTCATACTATAAAAAAGTGCAATGTTATTCAGTCAATTACATGTATCTCAATAATTTTACAACCTTTATACATAATCTCCATCTGCTATGTTAGGAAAACAACGATACTTTGTTATTAGTCGCCGGACTATTCGATTTTTTAGAACCTATAGGGTTCCGATGTTTTTTTCATAATCCATGCATGGGTACACTGACATCTGTACAAAATACTGTATGGTGTTTGAGAGTCTTAAAGTATCATTTTGGCATCAGTATTCATTCGAAATTCATAAAAGAGCGTTTCACAAAAAAAAGGGGGAGACAAAATGAACAAGCCTGGATGGGCTGTACACATTGGATTTTCGTTTTGTACATAATGAGCTACATCATGTTAATACGCAAATGTAAATAAGGGTCATTTTGAAATCCTGGAATACAGTGAAAGACTCTTATAATAGTCTTTCGTAGCGTAAGCAGTACAGTTGCATGATATAGTTTCTCATTACTAACTGGTAGCAGGAACTACTATTAAAACAGAATGTAACTCCCTGTCGATATAAATCAAAATTTTATGCTAAATTAACAACATTTTGTTTAACGGGAAAGGCCTTATTTGATATATCTTACCTGCTCTCCTATAGATTGTTAAAGGAATGTCTTCGAAAAAAATATTAATTTGAACTTGCTTTAAAGCAAACCCCTTCCCCGAAGTCAATGGATTAAGAGGTCTATAATAACATAAAAAATCAAATGAACTAGTCATTAAACATGCTATGTTAGTTTAATGAGGCCGAAGTATGTCGAGTCAGGTCGCATGTCCACTGTTCGTGAGGGGTATGACGAGACTACACCCACGTGATCACCGGCCTCCAATAGCATCACGCCACTGGACTGACAAGATCCAAATCTAAGTGAGTGAGAGTGAGTGAGAGAGTGCGAGACAAAGAGAGAGAGAGAGAGAGTGATAGAGAGAGAGAGAGAGGGGGGGGGGGGGGTGAGAGTTATTTTTTAAGTTAACAAATATCCCCCACCAAAAGATAAAAACAAAACAAAACAAAACAAAACAAAAATAACAATACACAATATAAAAAATATAAAAAAGAGGAAAACGAAAAAGAACTTCATTTCGGTCATGTTGCCTCACTTGCAAGAACCTTAATCTACATTTCCTTAATAACCACAACAGGCTACATATACAGTGCGTCCCCCCCAAAAAGTTTACAGTTGGAAAAAGTCCCCCCAAATAAATATTTCAATATATTTGTAGGAAAATGTCATACCTGTGGATTGATTAGTGTCTCTTGTATCAAATGGCAGCAAAATGTCTGGCAATATTTTAAGCTCGAGCGAGCAAACGTGACTTTTGCAAAAGGGTGCGAAATCCAGACTTGACAAGAATTATTATTTTGTGCTGGCTGGTAGTAAAAAAAATTGAGAACCGTAAAAAGTTGACAGTTGACAGTCTCCCCAGATAAACATTTCAAAATATGTTCATACAATTGTCATACCTATGGATAGCTTAGAATCTCTCCTGTCAACTGACACCCAAACATCTAACGATATGTTACGCTTGAGTGAGCAAAAGCCATTATTGTGAAAAGGTGCAAAAGCCATGGTTGACAAAAAAAAAATTATTGGTTCTGTCAGGTATCAGAAAAAGTTCAGAGTCTTGAAAAGGCTTAGAAACTTTCATATTCAAAGAATAGGATTTTGTTCTATATGTCCTGATATATCCCATCAAAACTTTATTGACTTAGAAAACCAGCTTGAATTAAAATCTTGCCAAAACTAATATTTCAAAACACTCAATAAAGCAGTTAATTGCTCACTGAAACATAACAATATTGATGAGATACGTAAGGACATACAGAGGACAGAACCTCTTCTTTGTATATTATTAATCAAATATGAATATTTATAAGCCTTTTCATGATTCTCAACTTTGCTGATACCAGCCAGAAGAAATACCAATTCTTGTCAAGTCTGGATTTTGCACCTTTTTACATAGGTGGTCTTTGCTCACTCGAGCGTAAAATATCGTAGATGGAGCATAGCTTCTTACGGCCTTCTGACGAAGTTCGTATGAACGCCGTTTAATTCGCAAGAACAACTTAAGACCTTCTTGAGAAACGAAGTGATTTTCGGTTATACAATAATAATAATAATAATAATAATAATAATAATATGAACATTTGTATTGCGCCGGTATCCATCATGAGAGATGCTCATGGCCCTAGAGTTTGTACATTTTTCCTAAGAATGCCTTGAGTTATTCTTTCGTTAGACTGACGGCCATCTTACGATTTTTGATGTCGCAAGATGGTCGTACTGCAACTCACGGCACTCTCAAGTCATTCGTAAGAAGATCTTACGATTTTTTGTATATTTGGTCCCATATTTCTTCAAAAGGAGATGTTACCTCGTCGAACACCATGAACAGAGTGAGGATTTGAACTTCGCGCGTTTGGCTTTATATCCCCTAAAACTCAACGATGGCACTAATTGTGTACCTACGCCTTACGAGCACCTTACGAACGCCTTACACACGCCAAGAGTCGTTCGTAAGAGCGCCGTACGAATCTCCATTCGTAAGGCGTTCTTACAAACGCCGTAAGAGCCCTCTATGAACAACTTAAAGCGTTCTTACGATCGTAAGAATTTAGGGCTTCCAGAATTGTCTCTCGACCCTACAAAACCTTGCGTGGTTCTTACCATGTTCTTACGACGTTCGTACGGCCGCCTTACGAAGAGGGGGTTTTGTACGACGTTGAAAAAAATCTTGGACAGGACCATCGACCAGGCTGTGAACTTACGAACGGTCTACGAACGGTCTACGAACGCTGGTTTCGTACGGCCATCTTGAGAAGATCTTACGAAATGGTCTAAAAATCGTTCGTACGGCGTTCGTAGCAGTTCTTAATGGTATTTGTGACCCGAGGCTTAAGACCCATAGCTATCCACAGGTATGAAATTTTGCTTCAAATATTTTGAAATATTTATTTGGCGAGACTGTTTACTTTTTCTGGAACGCGCTGTACAGAGGGAGAAAAAACAAAGAAACGCGTCTTCAGCATTAACTTCAGAACGTTTTTTTTTTACATCAAAGAATCTATTACATGTATGATGATTATTGCATATTCTGCATGGAAATGAAGACCACGATAACTTTTCATGGGTTTCATAGCCTAACCTTTCATGCAGTGTTTTTGCACAATAAAAGTGGTGCTCTTATAGTGCTTAACCCTAATAGGCCCGGGGGGGGGGGGGCGGATTCCGCCCCCCCCCCCCCGTCGACGTTTCGCATAATATGTTCGCATCGCGAAAAGCAGTCACCACGCCGCTTCACTACTTTTTTCTTTCAAGTCTTGCGCAACTTTTGAGACCAAATTTGTGATGTCCGCGCGTGCGGTTCCGGAGTTACGCAACATTTCGTAAGTGCATGTCAGACCCAAAATTGCTCAAAAACGTGATTTCGTGTACAAATCCAATGCAAATTGTGTTTCCAGCTAAAATTCATAAATGTTTCATTATTTTTACTTTTACTGTTTAAAAAACAATTAATTTTATGTTGTTTATGATTAAAATAGTGTCCCCGACGAATTCCATCGAAAAAACAATAAAAAACAAAAAGTCGAAAAACAAAGAAATACATAAGAAATTAAAAAAACAATAAAATACATAAGAAAAAAAGGATTTTACCGATTTTTTTTTGTGTGGTTTATTTGATCAGAATCTGACAAAGAGTCTCTATACAAAAAATTAGCAGTTTTGGGGCTTTATTTAATTAATTAGAGCAAACCATTAATTTTATGCATAAATTAGCATAATTAATTAGTTGTGACATTTTTCGGAGAAATTGACTATACAGTTTTGTAGATTACGTGGTCGGCGACGTGTGTGCCGATTTTCGTTGCGAATGCGCGGTGGACGGCCGAGATCTTGGGGGGGGGGGGGCGGAATCAGCCCCCCCCCCCCACCCCCCCCCCCCCCCCCCCCGGCTGTGAGATGGGTCTAAATAACCCGGCTCTATTGGGGTTAAAGGGGAAGTCTACCTTGGCATTTAGTTGATATGAATAAAAGTAGATTTTTTAGAGAAACAGACTAGTGAAAGTTTGAGCAAAATCCGTTAAGAAATAAGAAAGTTATGATTCTTTGAAGTAATTTGTAATCGACCAAACACAAATTGGCAACCCTGACGTAGGCCTACCTCTCCTCTCCTCTCCCATTTGGTCTGTACAGAAAATTTCATAACTTTTCAATGTCTTAGTTGTTAATGAAGGAATAGATACAGGTTTTGTGTAAAACATATGCAATGATTATATCCAGGTTGCATGTATATGATTAAACATTTTCTTTGGAAAAAGTGGAAATTCGGCTAATGGGAGAGGACCTCTCAAAATACGTCACGGAGTTGCCGATTTGTGTTTGATTGATTACCTTTTCAACAATTCTTATTTCTTATCGGATTTTCTCAAATTTGCATTGATCTCTTTTTTGTTCTTCTTCTTCTTTTAAAAACAACTTGATATCCTAGTGGACTAACCCTTTATCGACAAGCTTATCAAATGGAGACTTACAGTAGAAGGAACTAATTCTCGCTACCCCAAATACGCAATTTCGCCAACAGATGGCGTTTGTCATGCAAACCACGCATGCGCAGTGCTGACAATATCCCGATTGGGTCGACAAGTGTTTGTCTTTTTGCATTGAAAATGTACACAGGTATTACAAAAATCCTCGAGTTTGAGTATAAATTAACCGACATGTTTGAAAAGATACCATGATTTATTGAGACAATTGGTTGCATTTTCAAAATTTGGGTGGTTTATGTCATGCGATCCAAAAATTAAGCATTTTAGCACTCATTTTATTCAAAAAGCCGTAGTATTTCAATACGGACCGGAAGTGAAGTTGGCGAAGATGCGGACCATTTCCATGCATAATATTGCCCTCTACGTCGAAAATTGCATATTTGAGGTAGCGAGAATTGTTTTTACCTTGCAAACGCAGAACCTCTCACTCCCATACATTTAAGGAAAGGAGCGCCGTTAATATTCATAGAAGCAGCGTAGAAAGCTGACTTATCGTAGAACAGCACCTACAAACAAACATTAATACGTTTTATTACTTCGAAATTATAAACTGATATCATAATTCGACACATACCCTGTTTCTGGCGGTTTATCATAATTTTTTTTTCCGTTTCTTTTTTTGTTGTTGATGTTGTTGGATTGTATGGACTGATGAGAAGTTTTCTTCGTTCAAAAATGTATTTTATTTCAGCAGTCTTTCAGACGCTAATGAAATAATTACCCGAAACTGATCCTTCTCATATATAATCATGATAATGTCGTCATAATAAGACATTCCTTCTCAATTCTCAGGGCAAATTTACTGAATGAATAACCAGACAGAGCAGAATGAAGGACTACCCGGCACACGTTGGGCAGAATGTCAAATGTGTTCCGACAAAGAATTAAACTAAATATTTTATTGACCATTCTATACGAAATTCTGTTCTCTGGGAATCGTGTGTTTGGAATTTGTGTAAAGTTGTATCATCACAGAAAATGTTCAAACTGAAGAATGTCTTCTCCTTCTCCTTCTTTCATTCATCCATCAGGTGCCGTCCCGAGGCCGGGGTTGGCGACTATGCACTTCCATCTTTTTCGATAAGATCTTATAGCAAAGTCCAGTCCACGTTTCACGTTTTCCTTCTATCATTCCTTCAAGTAATAACTTCTGCAGACATGATCCTTCCACATCACCCTATCCACTGTAAACTAGTTTTTGAAACGATGATTATATTGGTATCATATTGCTGTCATACTCACACTACTGTAGGCGTAGTAATGTCCTCGAGAGAGTACCGTTAAGTTGCCATCACGACCAAGTGAAAAGCCTCCTGTCGTCGTGCTAACAAACCAGGAGTTCAGGTGACCGTATTCATCTGAAAGATGATAAAAAAAATGATTCACATTTTATCGTTCGAAAATGTGCCCCTGTTGCCATGGTTACACCTCTTGCCTGACACGTTTCGCATGGCATAATATGGGCAATGTAATTTTCTCCTGACAAATCGAGAATCAGGGGAGCGTTTCATCAAGTGTTTTGTCAGTGATTTTTACCGACAAATTTGCTCTCAGCCAATCAGATGCAAGGATTTCAGTAGCTTATAAGGTTGTCAGTAAACATCACTGACAAAACGCTTGATGAAACGCTCTCCAGAATTCACAGGGCTGAATATAGAGGAATAGGACAGCCTTCAAAACTTCTTTATCAATTTTAGCCGACCTCGAACATGTCGAAGAATGTTCCATTTAATTTTATGATTCGTCCGTTCTTCAAAACGACGAAAGAAAGACATTTTGACAAAATGGATGCGAATGAATGAAACTGATAAAAAACAGACTGAATAAACGTGATACCATGTGATACTAAGGAGGGATGAATAGATGAGAGGTAGTATTCACCTAATGTATTTGATTATGTTTTTTTTAATTATATGTAATATATTTCTTATGCATGTGTTTCTTTATTATATCATAGGACCCCATGGAAGAACAGTGGCACTATGTAAGTGCCACTGAAATGGGCTATCCGCCATACATATATACATGCATGTATATCTGATTTACCATAACTTAACTTTTATTGTTGTTATGGAAATAAAAACAAACAAACAAACAAACCTAATCTTGTTAGTCCTGAGTAGAGATCTTCAGGCATGGCTTGAAGGTGAATAGCAGCCAAAGGAGAGGTAGACGTACCAAGCTGGAAACAAAAAGAAAAACAAATCGAAATTAATGAAGACAGCATGCCAGACAGGGATGCTTTTTTTTTTTTTTTTTTGTATAAAACTTTATTGGGCAATACAAAAGCAAATTACATGCAGATTGATATTATCATTTCAGAATCATATCCATTAAAAATATTCAGGAGTAGGTCT
This sequence comes from Heliocidaris erythrogramma, assembly GCA_025617745.1. Lineage (NCBI taxonomy): Eukaryota > Metazoa > Echinodermata > Echinoidea > Camarodonta > Echinometridae > Heliocidaris > Heliocidaris erythrogramma. The sequence continues at coordinate 13,231,308 of CM046871.1, read as the reverse complement.
ATAGATATATGAAGGCATCGGGGCCACGTGCTCCCCAAATTAAACTGAGGAAAAAAACAGAAGGGAGAGAGAGAGAGAGAGAGAGAGAGAGAGAGATTGAGAGAAATTAAGGGAGTGACAGAGAGAGAGAGAGAGAGAGAGATTGAGAGAAATTAAGGGAGTGACAGAGTTAGAAAGAGAGAGAGAGAGAGAGAGAGAGAGAAATTTTGCTATTTGTGCTTTATATACTAGTAAGCTCCCCCCCCCCTTAATAGCAGTGTCCTTTCAGTGGCTGATTAACGCTACGCCAGTGAGTGTATATTAAACACCTATGACAGAAACATCCAAGCAACAAAATTCAATATTATATTATATGTATAGATATGATCAGATACACTTGAATATGACGAAAATTATCCAAATCGTATGGATGACATGAAAATCGATGTTATTTTTTTCTTCTAATTTTGATGATTAAGATTATACCATACCTGTGACGAAGCAAGTCCAGCAGTCATCGGGGTTCCTAATTGTAGGAAATTATGTATACAAAAAAGTGAAGAGCACATCATGTCACAATGATCGTTTTCCTGTTTCCATTCATGGATTTGTCTAAAGCTGATTATAAACCATCGAATTGTAGCATAATAAACAAAGAAAAGCATTGTGTAGTAATGCACTCAAGACTGTCTGGTTCTTTTTGTATATACGATGTAAAATGTGAACAATAGCCTCACCACACATTTACGGAATTGTTAAATGTGCTGAGCAGCACATGATATAAACTTATTTCAGTAAGAACTGTTATTTAGTTTAGTGATGCACTGATGCACAACAGTTTAAAAAGATATACGCGTTAAATTTGTTTGCAAAGCAAAAAGAATTTTAAAATGACATAATCAGATATAGAATAGATTCACCAAGCCTCTCTGGTCATGCTGATCATACCTGGAGGTCCTTGTGGTCCGGCTGGACCAGGGGGTCCCTTCACACCATTTAGTCCTCTCTGACCTTGGGGTCCAGGGAGACCAGGAGGACCACCAATACCAGGCTGACCAGGGCTACCTGCCACACCCTTTGGGCCTGCTGGTCCTGTGGATCAGATGTGAAAATGTAACAGGGTGAGAATCGACCAAAAAAAAAAAGTAGTCGACGAATTATGCAAACGCGAATTGTGGATAATATTTAAACAAATATGAAAAAAAAATGGGAGGGCGAGCAAGTGAGTTAGAGAGAGAGAGAGAGAGAGAAAGTGTGTGAGAGAGAGAGAGAGAGAGAACAAGATATAGAAAGAAGGGGATAGAAATAAGGGGATAGAGGAAAATTAACCTGTGAAAAGAAGATGATAATCATTACCCCCTTTCAATACCCTCATCGGTTGAGTTGTAAATTCGTATTTCATCCACCTACATAAAAAGATTGGTGCCCCCTCCCCTGTGATGCTAATGCCCCCTCCATGGCTGGACCCGAATTAGCTACTGGTATCTCATGCAGCCAGAGTCGCATAGAGGAAGAGACAGAGAGAGATAGGGAGATAGAGAGAGATGGAGAGCGATGGAGAGCGATGGAGAAACAAGAGAAAGCAACGGAAAATGAGGTGGACAATACTTGATGCATTTTGTATGTCATAGCCATACAATGGTGTGGCCATTATCCTGACGATGATGATGAAATGGATGTTCATGACGTCATAAATGATATCGCCTACCTGGTTCGCCCGGTGGGCCTGGGTTTCCTTTGTTGCCTTTAACTCCTATAGCCCCATCCTGTCCGAACACACCATCTACGCCCGGTTCGCCAGGGTCTCCTTTCTCTCCTATACAACGAAGCAGCAACATGAACAGGCATTTTCATATATTATTGATATGAACGTCTGACAGGTTTAGATTGCAAGTCCAAGATAATCTTAAAATGAATATGCAATTCAAACGTGTACCAAAACATTCGAACACATAGGTTAACCACATACAAGTCATTCATTTATTCCCACCTTAATTCTTTGGTATAGACGACAAGTTATTTATGTAATGCACTCTTATCGTGGAAACCATACGTTTAACATCGTGCTGCATGGGAAGATAATTGTTATATGGAGGAAAAAAATAAACAAAAACAAATTTAACACACATGTACAGTCACATAGTTGGATATTATGAATTCTCGAAACAAAATTTTCATAATATTACCTCTTCTGCCTGTAGATCCTTGTCGACCTCGTTCACCCCTTGGTCCTTGTTCACCTTTGGGACCTGTATGGGAGTTCATAGGATTGAGATGGTAATTTAATTTGTTTTTAGAAAAATTATGGTCTAGTATACTCCTTCTACTACTACTATTACTACTACTACTACTACTTCTACTACTACTACTTCTACTACTACTACTACTACTACTACTACTACTACTACTACTACCATGACTACTACTACTACTACTACTACTACTACTACTACTACTACTACTACATGACTACCATGACTACTACTACTACTACTACTACTACTATACTACTACTACTACTACTACTACTACTACTACTACTACTACCATGACTACTACTACTACTACTACTACTACTACTACTACTACTACTACCATGACTACTACTACTACTACTACTACTACCATGACTACTACTACTACTTCTACTACTACTACTACTACTACTACTACTACTACTTACTACTACTACTACCACGACTACTACTACTACTACTACTACTACTACTACTACCATGACTACTACTACTACTACTACTACTACTATTACTACCATGACTACTACTACTACTACTACTACTTCTACTACCATACTACTACTACTCCTCCTCCTCCTACTACTACTACGACTGCTACTGCTACTACTACTTCTACTACTACTACTACTATTATTACTACTACTACTACCATGACTACTACTATTACTACTACGAATACTACCATACTACTAGTACTACTACTACTACTACTATTATTACTACTACTACTACTACTACAACTAATATAATAAATACTACTCCTCCTCCTACTAGCCTACTACTACTACTACTACTACGACTGCTACTACTACTTCTACTACTACTACTACTACTGCTACTACTATTACTACAACAACAACAATAACTACTACTACTACTACTACTATTACTACTACTATAGGAATTAATTCCCAGACATCTCTTTCTTTGATGCGTTCCTAAAACCTGGCGTCCACTAAAATTAGTAAATCCGCATTCATTCAGCAACCTATCCGCATATTCTTGAAAGATTCCGTTCACTGTCGTTATCGTTCCTAAACACTTTCCAGCGTTTCCGCACTTTCGGGAGAGGGCAAAACTTCCGCGTCCAAATTTTGGTCGAGACCAAAATTTGGTCGCGGAAATGAACTTCCTGACACCTTCGGCAACTTGTCTGCATTGTCGTGCGAACAACGTCAGGACATCCCGCCTTTCTTTAACGCTTCCGCCTCCTCCGCAATAGTCTAGTTCTGGACTCTTTTTACTGAATTCTGAGAAACGAGCCATCAGGTTTTCGGATCGTGCCATCACTCGGCATAATGCGTACAGTCGGCGAATAAAGAATTCAGTAAAAAGAGTCCAGAACTAGACTACCTCCGCAAACGCTCCTGAAAGCCTCCGCGGTGCGGGCAGCTGCATCCGGACAACTACCCCCTGGACAATTACGCCCCTGAAAACTACCCCGGACAATTACCCCCAGGACAATTATACCCAGTACAATTACCCCCAGGACAAGTACCCCGGGCAAGACGTACCCCCCGAACAACTACCCCGTGGACAAGTACCCCTGACAACCCCCTCCCCCCGATTCTGGGGTTGTTCATGGGGGGGGGGGGGGGGATAATTTTCCTGGGGATCAAATGTCGGGGGCATATCATCCTTGTGGGGTTATCGTCATTGCATGGGGGGTAATATTCCTGGGGGTAATTGTCTAGGGGTGATTGCCCTGGGGGTAGTTGTCTGGGGGGTAGTTGTCCTGGGGGTAATTGTCCTAGGGATAGTTGTCCAGGGGGTAGTTGTCCGGGTGGTATAGTTGTCCAGGGGGTAGTTGTCCGGGGGTAGAAAAAAAAACAAAGTCGGTACCGAATTTATAACCTTGCATTATTTCCTGATATTGCCCGCATATCTAAATGGTTGTCGGAAAATTATCCTGATTGTCCTAGTCCGTGATTTTACCCCTCATGGTGTGATCCTAGATGTGTCCGCACTGTCCTGCTACGATCAGCATTTTCCGCGGCATTTCGCGACCTTCCCGAATGATTCCTAGGACACTCCCAGGTATGACTGCAGTCAATACGCAGAGATTCGTAGTAATGTCCCAAGAAACGATGATGCACACACTTTTTCCGCGTCTGGCCCGGAAAGAATGCCGAAATGACATAATTTGCTTCCGCTACCCTTCCTAATCTTGTCGGCGCTCTAGTGGACGCCAGGCATAACAGGTCACTTATTGCTTGGGATCACTTAATTTGTTTTTAGAAAAATTATGGTCTAGTATACTCGCTCCATTACTACTACTACTACTACTACTACTACTACTACTACTACTATACTAATACAATTACTACTACTACTAGTATACTGCTGCTGCTGCTGCTACGACTACTATACTACTACCACTACTACTAACACTACTACTGCTGCTGCTGCTACTACTACTAGTACTACTACTACCACTACTACTCCTACTACTGCTACTACTACAACTACTACTACTACTACTACTACTACTACTACTACTACTACTACTGACTACTACTACTACTACTACTACTGCTACTACTACTAATACTAGTATTGCTACTGCTGCTGGTACTACTACTACTACTACTACTTCTACTACTAATACTACAACAACAACAACTACTACTACCACTACTACTACTACTACTACTACTACTACTACTACTGCTACTATCACTACTACTACTACTACTGCTACTACTATGCCTATAGGAATTAATTCCCAGACATATCTCTTTCTTTGATTCGTTCCTAACAGGTCACTTATTGCTTGGGATCACTTTGCTGCTCCTACATCTATAGATATCTACAACCTTTGATGCATAATTATTGGGCTGAACTGAAAAGGATACTAACATTGGTCATGACCTATGGTTGTCACTATTATAGACCAAGCATCTTACCCGGCGGGCAATCACACGCAGCTAGCATCTTTCTCCCAACGTAACGGGTATCCTCCATCTCACCAACACCCCTTAACCCCTCTTCCCCTCTCAACCTCAGCTCAGACAGGTCGCGTGTCTGCCGCAATACTCGCCCTTCCAGCTCTCTGACCCGGTGATACAAGGTGATAGGAGGAGCCAGAGACACGGCGAGCACCATACACACCAATACAGCACCCCGGAACATCGGGCGGGCGCGGGAGAGGATGCCCGCTGGCGGTGTCTCTATTGACTTAGTGTTGGTGGATGCACCTGCATCACGGGAGCAAACAGAACGAGATTAACTGAACTGATATATTATTATGATCAAAGAGGGAGGCTAGGTTCTTGGGTCGGCCGACTTCTCACATGTCTACAGTAGTGTAGCTAGAAGAAGGCAAATGTCACAACAAATACACGTGTCTTGAGGCGGAATAACCAATTTCTTTATCTTTATTTGACTCAGTTTCCATAGTGACTTGTACGTTTACACAGCAACAATGAGAGAGAGAGAGAGAGAGAGAGAGAGAGAGAGGGCGAGAAAGAGAGAGAGAGAGATGGGGGAAAAGAGACATGGAAGACATGTCTCCTTTTCATTTTGTGAGAGAAATTATGCATTCCTTTTTCTTGCTCTTCGAACATGCTTGAGCAACTATACATAATAGACATGATAGAGCATCCCCCTCTTTTGTGTCGTGTTCTGTTCTGTCGCTCTATGTCTTGTCTGACGTTAAATGGAATATATGAAGTGATTAGACAAGGCAAAGTCACGTATCTGTGTAACCTAGTTTCTATAACCGGCTGGATAAAGCTCAATAAGGGAGAATCACGCGTGGTTTGCCATTGGCAAATCTACTTAAACTCCAATGAAGGAAGAGTTGGACATTGTCGTGTCACACCAGTGATTGCAAATGTGTGTTTGAAGGTATTGTGTGAAGTATCTGATAGCGCCCTCTCATCCTCTGCTATTGTTCTCTTACTATCTGCCATATTTTCGCTTAATTATTCACGACTCGTGTTGATAATTATATTTCTGTATATAATAATCACCGTCTTCTTTATCTCATAATTGTCTGCCTATTTCTCTCTCTCTCTCTCCCTCTCTCTCTCTCCCCAACCCCCTCTCTTCCCCCTAGTTTTTTCTTCCTTCCCTCTCTCTCTTTCTGTTTCTTCCCGTCTCTCCAACCTCTCTCTTTCTTTATCCATTTCCCTCTCTCTTCCTCTCTTTCTCGCTATAATTATATTCCCCTGCTTGCTTGATAAAATGAAGAAAATCCTGCATAAAGGCATTCAAAATAAGGAAGTAAGATGGGAAGTGCGTGTCAGGGCAAATAAAATACCCTTTTTTTACATGCTTATATTTTGTTTTGCTATTCGCATTTATTTTTCATACTTGTGTGATAATGCAGTTTGTAATGTAATGTAATATTATTTTGTGCAATGGACCTTGTGGCAGATTAGCCTTGTGGTAAACAAGTTATCCAATAAGGTATACTAATGCTACTACTACTACTACTACTACTACTACTACTATTATTATTATTACTACTACTACTATAATACTACTACTACTACAACTACTACTATGCTACTACCATCCAGGGCCCCGTTGCATAAAACTTACCATGAACGGTAACTTTGTCATCAATGGTAACTCCCATGGAAACCTTGATATTGATTGACTGTTGAGTGATGTTACCATGGTAGTTACCATTTATAGCAGAGTTACCATAAATGGTAAGTTTTATGCAATGGGGCCCTGGACTAATCATCACGGACTTCTGTAATAATTGAAAATGTTTAATTTTCTTTATTTTGATTGATTTTTACCAGGATGTTATTATGAGACAAAGGACTCACGATGTGTACTACATGACATTGTTATGCCATATTTATTAAATTATTTCATTCTTGATTGTTCTTTCTTTTTCAAAACTTTACCGTGGACCTTTCATTTCATATTTCCATAGCTACGCCGATCCCCAACAAGGTCGCTCACCGCACAGGTGTGAGTTAAGCCCTTCTTCAAATACCCCTGTTTAGGTCTTATCCCACTCAACAAATAAAAAGTTCAAAGTAAAGACGTGATCTCAAATTTGTAGTGGCATTAATCCCAAACCCTTCCCGTTGGCAGATCGCTCTTTCCATCAGTGCACTTTTAAAGGAGAATGAATTCAGAATAAGGGCTTGTTTGAGCTGTTTATACGATTTACTTCAGCACTCACTCTCTATTCTCGGTTATTATGTTTAAATTTAAATGCCCGCGACCAAAGTTACTTTCTTTTTCACACGCGTTTGTATTTTCCTTTTTAAAGATGTGTCAATACAATTTCGTCGAAAAGTCATTCGTGTTTCTCACAACAGTGGATAAACATGTCATTTTCAATCATGAACCAAATACCTGTGATTAATTATAATTGTTTGTATATATATAGATATAGAGAGAGAGAGACAGACAGACAGAGAGAGAGAGAGACAGAGAGACAGAAAGAGAGAAGGGAATATACTGGTACATGCTATGTAAAGTTGCTTTCATCGTCTTTATAAAATATTGCGCCCTAACTCCTTTTAAATATAACGATCCCGAGGAACTACTCCCCGAACACCTATCTTCAACCAGCGACCCCAGAGGGCAACAACCTCCGAGGATTATTAACCGGGCAACTTTCCTCGGACAACAAGTGCATTCTTTAGGACAGGCAATGCCTGGACAGATAGCCCCTTTGTTAACGCTTCTTCCTACCGGGGGGGGGAGGAGGGGGGGGGGGGGGGAGGGGGCTGTGATTGTCTCAGGGGTGGCTATTGAAGGGTCATTGTCCGGGCTAAATGTCCGGGGTAGGTGTCCGGAAGGAAAATAAAACCAATGGCATTTGGCACATTATAGTTATAGCCATAGGTATTTCAGAGGGCGATCAGTTCACATCGCATTATTTCGATGCGAGCCAACAACAGTAATCAATAGATTTTGATATCCATCAAGAAACGAAATTGCTTTTGAGTGAAATGAATTTTTGAGTGTCCTGCCCATCAACGAAACGGCGCAGGACATTCTGAAGTGGACATCTTATCCATGTATTTTCATATACACGTCCTGTACGTGGAGTGCCAATAAATTATTCATTCTGCACCGTCACCACTGTAAACATCGGGTACCCATTCTGCAAGTGAGGCATGTATAGGCCTTTATTTAACTTGTAGGGTGACGAGCGCAAGTGCTCCCTATACAGTAATCACACGTTAGTTTTTATGAGGAGGAATGTTCTTCGATTCGTTGGCATTAAATTCAGCAAATATTTTTCTATTTTTGTTTTTCCCTTGGTTATTTATTGACACCATAGTGTAAAGATTCCGGTGGTAAGCATGGCAAGCGTCGATTTTACAACAGAGTGTAGAGCTCACAACAACAAAAGTATTCATGGGATCTGAGGCCAGTGATTCATGTATCTGATTACGCTGGCCATCATAGTAACAATAATGCATAGATCATAGGCAAGCATTACATATGATTGTGGTCTTAAACGGAAATATCCCCTAGAACAAAAATATCTTTCCCTTTACACTCAGACAGTTCTTCTTGATAAAGGTTGCATGTATCAGATCAGTGGCGTAGCGAGAGTCCAGCCACTGAGAAGGTACTGCCATCATTTCATTTCATTTTTTTTTTTTTTTTTTTGGGGGGGGGGGGGGGGGGGGACATGACCCCGTGCCAACTGTAGCTACGCCACTGTATCTGATTGCACTGGCCATCATATCATAATAACAAGAATGCATAGATCATAGACAGCACGTGACATGGTGTGTCATTAGTGGTAGTCAGAAGAATCAATTCGACATGCGACGATGATCGATCTAACAACCATCATCAAAGTATTCTGCCAGCTTCCACTGACAGCCATACCATACTATATGAAGATGCTTTGTGTATAACGGTAGTCATGGGGTTCTCCGGATAGTTAATATCCGTACGGCATGCTCGGTAATATCAAAGCAATTCCAAAGCAATAATGCCACAATATCACAGGATTTTCCCCCATCTCTTTTTAGTACTGGTATTTTTTTTTAGTATTTAAGAAATTCTTGAAAATATATCTGTTCCCGGAATAGTTAAACCCCTTCTATTTCAGTCAAACTTTATGCCTATGTTAATTTTGATTCTATGCTATGTATTATTAATTTTGGAAACGCTGTGATATAGTTGAACTATGGAGAGCGTACTCATAAGCATATTAAATGCTGGTTTTATAATAATAATAATTATCATGATCATTATTAATATTATTATTATAATCATTATTATCACTATTATTATTAATATTAGTATCATTATACTATTATTATCATTATCATTATTATCATCATCATCATCATCATCATCATCATCGTTATTATTATTATTATCATCATCATCATCATTATTATTATTACTGGTATCTTGATTTTGTTATTGTTCTTTGGTATTTGACACATAGCTGGATAATTATCATATCAATGAGTTTGGCATTGCACAATAAAAGACATCAGAGTCTCATGATTGAAAGATATGTTCAAAAGAAAGGAAGTTCAAGAAGGAAGCCAAGAACCAACTGGGAAAAGACCTTGGAGTGGAATAACACTGCAAGAGTGCACTCAGAATTGCAAGGAACTGAGGTGTGTAGGAAAGTGTTGCAATGAACCGACGACCCTCCGAGTCGGGAGAAGATACCATAATAGATAGATCGTGTTTCCAGCTTATCATGAACGTATCGATTTACTTAACAATCATTTTACCGGTACGTACCAGATGTCACATGGTCAATCATATTAGCCTGATTAACGCATCGTTCAGTTTCTTTGCGGATCGATACTTGACCAAGAACCCCTGAATACACTTGTTTTATTGTCTTTGGTTGTAAAGATCTAACATGAATAGTTTATTCAATATTCAATTAAATTTGACAAGAAAATTATTACATTTTGAAGACATTCCTTCAATTTTCCTCCACATGTGAGAGCTTGCCAGGACTTGGAGATTTGGAATATGGCACTTTTATCCTCAGATTGTAATCACGAAACAATTTTTATTTTCTAGCTGTGTTTTTTTATACGAGCGCTAGCGGAGGTTCTATAATCACGCAACTATCACGACTGAGCATTACAGTTAATTGAATATGAAGCTGGATCTGTAATATCTGACGTGTGATAATCATTTCATTATGGTAGTAGATCAGATTCTGATAATGTTCTCTAAAAATGAGCCTCGCATGATCAATTGGAATGTGGTGCATTATTATTCATGTTCTGATCAAATTTAGCTGTGAATTGTATGTTCATATCCATGCAATAATAGAAGTGTTTTAGATTCGAGCGCTAGCACAGTAATTTTCTATACCACTGTGCATTGCAATTTATCGAATATGAACCTGGATCCTTACGATGTGACGTATAATTATCTCATTAAGATAAATCAGACTGGGATAATACCTTCGGATAATGAGCCTCTCGCATCATCACTAAAATTGTGATGAGTGATCATAATCGAATTTGCACATCGTTAGTATCATACCAGATATAATCAAGCTCTGTATGGAAACATTATCAACCATCTCTCATTCCGGCGTCTCATATGACTGGGATGATGCACTAAGACTCGGAGTGGTAAGCAGGGGTTGAACGGAGTGAGGTGTCGAGGTTGGTGAGGGTGTGTTGGGGGGGGGGGGGGGGGGTGGCTGGTACTGGGGTGGTAGGGGATTGGAGGTTGTTTGGACATGTTGGAGGAGGATGTCATGGGTTGGAAGAGGTTCGATAGGACTGGAAGGGGTTCATCAGACTGTGGCAATGATAACGAATCTCATATTCATGATCAATGAAAGGTTGACGAGTGATGATAATCGAATTGGCACATCGTTAGTATCATATATCAGATCCAGTCTAACTCTGGATGATATTATCAACCAGATATCATTTGAGAGTTTCGTATCACTGGGATGAACTGAGACATTAACTCGGAGTGGTAGGCAGGGGTTGCATAAAGGGAGAAGATGGTTTTGGGTGGTGGTGGTGGGGTGGTAGGCAGGCAGGGATTGTAGGAAGGGAGATCGAGATCTAGGTAAGGGTGGCATCGAGGGGCTTGTAAGGGATCGGCAGGTGTGAGAAGGAGGGTGTAATGGTTTGAAACTGGGTTCGATATGACTGGAAGGGGTTGACCAGACTCTGGTAATGCATTCTGAGAGTGAGCCTCGCATGATCAATAAGAAAGTGATGAGAGATGATAATCGAACTGATAGATCGTTATTATCATACCAGATCTAATCAAGCTCTGGGTGTTTACAATATCAGCCAGATCTCATTTCGGAGTGTTGTATGACTGGGATGAACCAAGACTTGAACTCTGAGTGGTAGGCAGGGGTTGTAGGGAGGGAGGGGTGGGGTGGTAATGGAGGGACTGGTAAGGGGGGGGGGGGGGGTAGGTCGTATAATAAGGGTAGTAGGGGATATAAACAGGTTTGGGGGAGGAAATGGTTTGAAATGCGATTAAAATAAGGGGATCAGAGAATGAAAAAGGGTTGGAAGGAGCCTGAGGGAAAGCTGAAAGGTGATTGAGAGGGGCGAAGGGAGACTTGAAAATTTGAAAGGGAGTATATTATAGGAATGGGGTATACTGGAGGATCAGGATGGAATGGGAATGGATCGGCAGGGGGCGAAAGACGTCTCCATCGAGCATTTGTCGAGTGGACAATGAATGGTGAATAGAAAGGAGAGGACGCTCGCAAAATCGGGAAAATGGGGATATTCTGTCTGTAACTTATACCTCTATCTGTCACCACCGTCAATAACCTACGTTATAACGACCATTACATTCACCAGCACCAATACTCTATTATGCATCATCATCCACTGATTATGAGTAACCCTCTCATGGCATACAATTTCATTACCATTTTCCATTATGCGACTTCGTGGGATTCAAACCGTCCGTCCGTGCCATTATTATTCCTCTCACATGAAAATATTCTCCCTCATCCATGCATTTCAGATTCATTCATTCAATCATCAGTATAATTTAGGGCACTAGAAAGAAAGAAAGGAAAGAGAGAGAGAGAGAGAGAGAGAGAGAGAGAGAGAGAGAGAGAGGGGGGGGGGTACCTTTGATATATATATGCATCTTGTAAATTATGTGTTATCTTTGCATATAATCTTTTGAATTTGTAATTCAAATATGTCTCGATACCTCCCATCCTATACAGATGGACGTTACAAAATCTATTTATCCTTCAGGAGAGATCAGATACATGGTCTACGTAATTCTGACGCTGGTACAGTCCATATCCATGATGCCCAAGTCTTGGTTTGGCGTCTACAACGGAATACAGTTTCAAGGTATGATGAAAATGTGACGTGAAAGATCACATTTCACGATTCTAGTGAATCCGACGAGGGGCGGGGCGATACCCCATTCAAAAATTCCTTCCTTCAAGATATGAGATTTTCATAGGCTTGTCAGCAAAGTTTCGGCTGACTTGAATTCAATGTTTTTCGCACAACACCCTCTTTCCAAATGGTCTAGCGACGCCCCCAGTTTGGGGTATAGGGACAGGAGCATATCCCACAAGTTCGTCCTTTTCCAGTATGTGGGTTACGTCGGTTATGTGAAACTCTATCGGTACTCGGTACACGCTCTTTTTTAGAGGGAGGGGGTATGGTTTCTGTAGACTGATTCGAATAACAAGAAAAATGGAGGAAAATTAAACCAGCAGTATTAAGCATGGTAAGTAACCCGAGCCAATATTCTCTTCAGAGGCCTCGGAGCAAGTTTGAAGGTGGGGGGGGGGGGGGGGGGGGAGGGGGGGGAGGGGGAGGGGGAGGGGGGGCATCCAAATGAGCATACTATCGAACATTTTGAAACATGTCTACTCAAAAGAGTGTGGGGATGCAGCGTCAGCTCCCCCCGGTTCCGCGGCCCATGCTGCTCTTGATCAATGGAAAAGTAGGCAAAGTGCACATGTCCTTTTTTGCAATCTTCAAGGATCAAAACATTTATAATTAGCATGATTAATATCACCAATTGCAAGCGTCTCGAACAATCGTAATGATGAAGCGGCGGAATGGCGATTGCTTATTAGTGCAAAATTTTAATCATACGAGATGTAGATATTAAATACTTTAGCATGCATGCTGGAAAAAAAGAACGTAGCGATATAGTCACTGCACTAAAACTATACTGGATGTGTTCTAATTCGTCCCGAGGTTTGAAAACTCTTTCTTTTTTCTCTCCATGTAAGTACTATGGGTAGATCTAAAACTCAAAGAGATAGATAGAGAGATAGAGAGAGAGAGAGAGAGAGTGTCAGGTAATATTAATTTTTATTCCATACATCTCACAAAGGATTTAAGTTTTTCCATTTCTAGAATGGCATACAGCTTAGACGAAAGGGACTACCATTTATAAAAGAAAATACCCCACCCCCACAACAACAACAAACAAACAAACAATAAAAAAGAAGAAACCATGCAAACAAAAAATATAACTTCTAATAGCATGTGGATGTAAATTAAGGTATGTAGATTAATGCCTTTCAAATTTCATTCACTGTCTATTTCTACAAAAAGGAACTAACATGAGGAAACAGAAAGAAGGGATTTCAAATAACATTTAGATGTAAATAAAGATAGGTATATTAATGCCTTCCAAATTTCAGTCACTGTCTATGATAGCTGGGACCAACAATACATACGGAGACAAACAGTATAGTGACATTTTGCATGATCATCATGATCATGATTACAAAATTTGAAATCTAGTCTCCTTCTCGAAATGCGAACAAGCAAAAAAAACACCCAATCTTGTCATGATAATCAAAATATACCTAGAAGGTATTTTCTGGCAAAATACGATCGAAATTGATGTTGCATCGTCTCTGAGAATGATCAGTTTACAACCGAAAATAACCCTCCTCCATCTTAGTCTACTGGTATATCTCATTCTGCCACTGATGCGAATATTGGGCCGTCATGTTCTTGGCAAAGATTTCAGATTCATATTCAGATTTATTCACCGTTTTGAATCATATTAACGTATACTTTTGTGCATACCATGAAATTAATACAATAACAATGATGAAAACAATGATTTTTTCATAGATCTGGATACATAATTGAGTATCAGTAAGTAAAGTATATGATGCACAGATTTTCGTCTGTTGTGTCTACATCTGAATTTCGTGAGGCAATTTCGTGATAGTAATGTTTCATTTTATTGCTCATATTGATACAAATACATCTCCATAATTATTAATATAGTTTTGAATTTTAAGGAAGAATGACATTAAAAAATATTTTTTGCTAAGATAATGCAAAATATATTGAAACACTGTCAATTTAAACGTCTCTTCACTGAATGAGTCAAGAAGTATACTAAGGTATCGTCTAAAAGTATTCCTTGACATTTGAATAAATCTAATGTAGATCTACTTAGATTTAAATGTTGGCCTAAAGATATGACCCCTGCGCCTGACGTTTTGGTCAGAATAATTGGCAAGCAGCTGTGCAACTATAATCCTACTAAATGAAAATACGCGATGACATACTGTCAAATGCCATAGATTGTAACCCATTACCTCATTCAAAATAACAATTTACCCTTATTTCATCATAATGATTTAAACAGGAGAGGAGCAACGTTCATCGTCTTACCTTTTAAGGCCAGTTCATGGTAGTCACTCGAGGTAGATAACTTTCCCGTCTCTCCCTCGTTCTTCGATGTGTAACGTAGCTCCGCAGATGATGATTCTTGCAATCTCTCGCTTTTATCCTCTCTCAAATTTTCGATCATTCTGACGAAAGTACTCCCCACAAAATCCACTAGAATGAACTCTATCACTTATAATTTGCCGAGAATATATATATCCTATACTCACAAGAACCACCCTTGTACGGTATTATACTCCAAACGCTTTGTGATGCCACGAGCAATGATGCTTTACATCTATTTTTCCCTTCGCGCCAATCGTAGAATGCCCTGTGTCTGCCAGTCCGGCCTGCTCGCACTTGCGCTGTTGAAAAACGAAGGATCATGCACTTTCGAATGCTTAGCGTACGAACAGAGGTAAAGAAAAGTAGAAAGCGTTTTTGAAATACAGAAAAGTATTTTGTCCAAACATCCTTGGGTCGTGTAGGATAATCCGATTTCTATTTCCCTCATTTTTATGTTTTCGCAGCTCTAAGTGCCTCCTTCGGTAAGATTTGTTCTATTATAAATATGGACGTGTTATGTAACAATACAATATTGTGAGGACGTGTTGCTTACGAACGCTTTAGCACTGTAACGACATAGACGATTACAGGTTAAAAGGAAAAATATTAGTGTTAGACCAGCAGAATAATGTTATTGTTAAGAGCTCAGTTTTTGTCCTCCATTTTGGCATAGATAAAACTAGGAACCTAAGAAGCAAGAGACAGACAGATAAGAACCATAAAATACCAGGAGTGTGTGTGACTAGGTGTGAGGGTGTGTGTGTGTGTTTGATAGACAGACTAGATAGATAGACAGAGAGAGAGAGAGAGAGAGAAGGGGGATAAGTTTCAAAAAGACTAAAGAAAACGCAATTATCATGATTATTGGGCACGAAGAGTCAGTGCATTATACATTCTGTGTCTACTCTCATCATGATAATCATCATGACTTCATCCTCTTCCCGTTCATCGATATTCACAACTATACTCTAACCTTGTATTCAGACGAACTTCTTCCATATATTATCACTTATCTGGCATTTCCATTCATGACGGGCACGTTCGTCTTGCCTTTAATGAATCTAATTGAGGGCAGAAAAATATTCCCTCACGTATTGATTCCAAAATCGACTTTAATCCGGTCTCAGCAAACAGCAGTGCGCCACCATCATCACATATTTCGAGGGACGATGAACTGTCATATAGCACCATGCTAATATGAAAGGAGGGATTATGTGATGTACCTAAGAGATGAGGATCATCTATAAATACTCGTGACTAGAGAGAGAGAGAGAGAGAGAGAGAGAGAGAGAGAGAGAGAGAACACTTCCATACGTATTACCTCTCATACAGATGTGAGTATTCATGAACATTCTTTCTGCCATGGAACCTCAGTGGTTTTTCTTTCTTCTCCATTTAAAGTATTCACCTTTTGACGAAATTTGTGAAAGTATAATTGAATTTTGAAACCAATTTTTCTTAGAAATAAAAAAGAAAAAAGAAGAAGAAAGTAAGTTGCCTTTTCGGTTTGAAAAAGAGGGGATATATAAAAATTGTTTGATTTTAACATGAATTACATGTATATTCGTACAAAAATGACTACATGAAACGCTTGATACACTATGAAAGAAACCACAACACCATAACTAGTACATTATCCATATATTTTCTTTTGTTTTTTATGAAAGACTTTTTGAATTGAGTTTACAAGATCCGGAGATCTACATAGTACATTTTAAGGACCCCATTGGAAATAAGCCTTTTCGGCTTTCATGGGCTATCCTGTCACGGTACCTGGTTATGTTTGTATTGCAATATACCTGACGAATAAAATCAAATCAAATCAAATCAAATCAAACCCCACTGTTTCCTATTTCTTTATGTATCTCTCTCTCTCTCTCCCTCTCTCTCATCCTCACTCTCTGTCTTTCTCTTGGTTATTTTCTCCATCATACTTCATGTTTGCTAAATCATTTCTCGTCAGTCCGTATGTATTTTTCTCTCTTCTTCTCTGTTTATACCCTAATCATATTGTATGGCGTATCTTCTTTAAAATGTAAATCGTATAACTAGATATAATAAAACATAAAAATAACACAAATGAGGGGATTCTGTATCGAAAAAACGACAAGCGGGATAAAAAACGAATTAAAAAACAAACCTTACAATGTAAACATAAATTTCTGATTCATTTAATTCATTGATGATTTAAACCATTAACTGGAATGGTTCATTGATAATACAAATCTTGACAATAATTTACAATAATATGCTTTTGACTAAAAACTACTTGCTCTAGATATATAAAAAGGAAATATGTACAATGTTAGAAAGATAGAAAGTTCTAATTCATTCATAGTTAACTACAATCATGTTAGCCATTTTCACTAAATAATGACAGATTAAGAATTGGAAATGTATATTGTAGGTCTATTATATTCGTACCAAACTCATATACGCCTATTGTTAACGCATACTGATGCCAAGTTATATTGCGCAACGTGTTACGACAGGTTTTAATCCAACTTGAATCTCTTTGGTAAAATTAAAAACTAATGACATCTCAATTTCATCTTTGAGAATAATAGCATTTGATATACATATGTTATTGGTACAAATTAAAAATTAAAACAAATGCGAAAAAAAACTATTAAATGACATTCCAGCGCATTCCACATACAGGACATACTCCTATAGTATGTTTGATTACGCCATGAAAATAATGTCTTCATGATAATTTATTTTACAAAGTTTTCAAATATTCTAAGCTTGTAACTCTTTTATATCATAGCGGAAAAGCAAGAAAAGCAAATGCAAACAAACGCAAAACAATTATAAATACATCAAAGCATTAGACATGCAAAAAATGCAAGAATTTCCCATAGCGTTCTTTAAAACTATATTCTACGTTACTTTACATTCAGTTGTCAATTTTATGAGGAAATTTTGTTACATTAGTCTTTAATTCTTATAATAAGAATAATACAAAAATCATATGCTTAACATTGTAAATTCCGTCTTCTTGACTGATGAAAGAGAAATGGCAATTCGTTCCTATAAAGAAGACCTATGACCTATTCAACAGATTACTGATCATCATAAAGCGATTACACTAATTCATTCACTTTTACACGTTGTCGTGGTTCTGTTTCAATTTTATGGGTTTGGTAGTATCCAAAATATACAAACAACCTACATGCAGTAGGCCGCTTCGGTAATGTTGCAAATTTTATACATTCAAACAAAGGTTGTTCTTGACAACCTGAGAGCTTGCCGGAGGCATGCCGACATAGCAATGTATGCAAACTGGATTCCAAGCATTGAGGCTCATTTATAAAAAGCAGCTTAATGGAATAGCTCGTCACTAGGTGCTCAGAAAATATATGTGCATAAATTTGTAAACATTACAAAAGCGGTCTATTGCATGTATAAACACAAACCTTACACATGCCAAATTTATGGGTATTGCATTTATCAATCGTTCAAACACAAAAGCATTATTATCAAAATATGAAAGCCAGATAAGAAAAAGTGTTGCGAATGATTATGTATAGAAAGAAATGAACAAACAAAAAACACTCAAATTGTTCACCCGACATTTGCTCCGGAGACAATTTCTCTCGGCATTATCCCATCAAACAAAGGGTTGGGGTTCGGGGTTCGGGGTTTAGGTGAGGTTTACGGTAACGTTAGGATTCGGAGTAGGTACAATGTTTGGATTCAGAGTTGAAGGTAGGAATCCAATGTTTGTAGAATATTCACCCCGGAGAGTTTGTTTGCTGGAGAATGTATCTACAGCAATCTATTTTAGCTGCTAAGTGATAAAACTATAATGTTAAAGACAATGGCACTGCGGACCAAGGTGATAGATCGTATTAGATAGGGTTCGCCGTGGCGCCAAGCTCGATCACGTGATCTGATATGATGTCCAGTGCTAAACCGGTTATATTAAACACCTGTATCAAGGAGAGAGAGAGAGAAAAAAGAAAGAAAGAATCAAACAGTGATTCAGATATTGAAAGTGAGAGAGAGAATGAGAGGGGAATGGGATATAGAATAAAGATTTTAAAATATACATACTGTAATTTTTAGTTTGACACTGCTTTATAGTTATTAAAAAACAAGCAAACAAACAAACAACAACACCACGACGTGTTGGGTGTAAACTACAACTTCAAAAATCCATTATTATTCATAGTAATGACAGGATATGATCAATGCCTTTTTGTAAACTAAAAAATAGATATAAATATCAACAAGATCCTAATACATGTATTACCAAGGCAACATCACCACAAAAAACTCACGCGCACACACACCCTAGCAACACCCTAACAACGACGGGTATATAACTTACGAGATTAACCTCGCTGTATGTAAATTGCGAGTCGTCTAATTGACCGTTATCGACCGATACTACGGATCCGGGATCGTTGGTCATTCCGTACACAGTTATGGCTTCGATAACCGGTAGATCATCAATCAATTTGGGATCGGCTTCGATCATACCCGTTCGTTGCGACAGAATATCGATACGATCCTGTAAAACATGAAGAGGTGTCGTAGTCGAGTGGTTAAAAACATTGGAAATGCGAAGATCGTAGGTTCGATCCCCTGTACGGCACTTATGCCGTGCAAGTCATTTATATATATATTGCTTTTTCATCGTTCATTAAATAAACAATGTTTGGTATAATAATACACGTGTTATTGTGTATAAAGAGGAAGTTATATAGAAATTTGAAAACTACGAGCAATCCAGTTGCAATGAATGTAAATAAGAGTGAGTAGCAAACCCGGGGGGGGGGGGGGGGGCGAAATTTTTCTCACATGCCATGATTACAAATTTACAGTGGTTAGAAAATGCAAACTCCCAATAGGGCCTACAATACGAAATGCGCTGTCAGTAATGTGCCTACGTTGCACAAATATTAATCACTTATATATATATATAACAATATATTGTAGATTAGTAGTGTATACGATTCCCTAAATATCTATTAAAAAAAAATCTGTTTGTATCAAATGAAAAGAATTATATATGAATTTTTAACAATTCATTGGGTTCGACTTACCCACCCCAACCCCCCCCCCCCCCACTAAAAAAAGAAAAGAAAAACACACAAAAACAAAACAAAACATTGCACTTATCGTTTGTTACCTGATTAGCGAAGAACTCCAAATACAAATCTAGCTTTCTCTCATACGAATCTGTGTGTATAAGCATAGCGAAAACACAATCAATCTGAATTCATATTGCAGGTATGACCAGCGGCGTAGAGTTTTTCTTTTCATGGAGATGGAGGAAGGGGTGGGGTGGGGTGGTGGGGAGGGGGGGGGGGGGGGGGGCGACACCGGCATCACCAGGACGGCACCGGCACTACTAGAAGGGCACGCACCGGTCTCCCCTAGTGGGTAAAATGCAAATTAAACAGACCATCGATTCAGGGATATGGGAGGGTGTAATTGCATCTTGTTTTCACATTTCCTTTCCCCTCTCTACATTTTCTCTTGAGGGAGAAATGGGAAAGCATAGTGATAAAGTGAATTCACCATTCATATACAATGATCACCTCTTTCAAAAGTATAACCATTCAATTAATTATCCGATTTCGTTCACACTTTTACTAATCTGTTTCTCTGATTTTTCTGTTATCGTTCAAAGCAACATGCTATCCGGCTTAGATAGGTCTGCAGGCAGAAACCCTCGTCATTTGGAATGCATAACAGAGTCTGAATTAATAATTAATTATCATAATATTGATAGGAAGTAAATGTGAGAAAATTACAATGCCCCAGGTTCGAATCCCGGTCGGGGCATTGTAATTTTCGCACATTTACTTTCTTTATGATATATTCAATTTACTTCAATCCTATCAATTATGATATTTAATTACGAATTCAAATTGTCCTCTATAAAAATTCGTTGGCATGGATTTGCCCGACTTTAGAGGGAAGACCTGTCTCATTGGTAGGCCATTATATAGCGTACGCATGGAATTGGTATGGATGTACCCCCTACGCTCGATGGAAAGAGAGGGGCTATTATGTGAGATTGTTCCTTTGCTTCGACGGGAGCCCGGATAGCTCAGTTGGTGGATAGCTCAGTTGGTAGAGCACTGGTCATGTAATCCAGGGTCCCCAGGTTCGAATCCCGGTCGGGGCATTGTAATTTTCTCGCTTTAAGCGTCTGAATTGTAAAACTATGTAGACTGTACGGTCTACTGCACGTCATAGACCCTTTAGTGACACAGGTAGAGTCTGACAAGTTTAGCTCAAGGCTTTATGGTTTATGGAATTATGTTTAAGTGTCAAAGTAGAATCAATGAAACTATTGCATTCATTCAAGTTCAAATGCACACTGTATGTATATTGTTTCTTTATTTTGTTCTTCTTTTGAAAGTGCCAAATAAATAATAATAATAATAATAATAATAGTGTCTGCGACTGCAGACTAGGCTTTGCTTGCCCTTTTATTGGAAATTGGAATATACATCATTTTTGCTGGGAGCCAGAAGGACATTATTTCGTATACCATAATTATACTCTAAAGCCTGGCTCACACGAGACGTCATTTGCTGTCGTTAGGACTGCGTCAGTGACTTTAAGTTTAAAACACAAAATGAACAGTGCAAACAATATTTTAAATAATATCGCTACCTCAAATATGCAATTTTCGACGTAGAGGGCAATATTATGCATGGAAATGTAGTGTCCCTGTATTAAAGAGTTGCGACATGGACGTCCCACTTTTCTGGAAACAAAATGGCGTTCGAATTCTTTCTATTGAGAACACCCAGGTGCTCATCGGAATTGAATAGAAATGTTACGTAATAGTGGAAACAAAATGGCTTTCAAATCCCCAGTTGTCGTAACTGTTCTATACAGGGACACTATGGAAATGGTCCGCATCTTCGTTAACTTCACTTCCGGTCCGTATTGAAATACTACGGCTTATGAATAAAATGAGTGCTAAAATGCTTAATTTTTTGATCGCATGACATAAACCACTCAAATTTTGAAAATGCAACCAATTGCCTCAATAAATCATGATGGTATCTTTTCAAACATGTCGGTTAAACTCAAACTCGAGGATTTTGGTAATACCTGTGTACATTTTCAATGCAAAAAGACAAATCCCAATCGGGATATTGTCAGCACTGCGCATGAGTGGTTTGCATGACAAACGCCATCTGTTGGCGAAATTGCGTATTTGGGGTAGCGAGAATTGCATTCACAGGCTCGATTAGCGCAGGTACTGACGCAATCGAAATGACGCCTGGGGAGTGTTTCATCAAGCGTTTTGTTATTGATTTTTACTGACAAATTTGCTCTAATCCAATCAGATGCAAGGATTTCAGTAGCTTATAACAGTTGTCTGTAAAAATCACTGTCAAAACGCTTGATGAAACCCTCCCCTCGGTGTGAGCCGGGCTGAACACCGAGTTAACGCTCTCAACAGTTAGAATAACAAAACATCTTACTCCAAGTAAATCCATCATCCCAAAAGAGGTCACCGTAAGCTTGTCTACTCAGTTCTTCAGGTATGGCAATCATAAGTGTGATTGGGTCAAGACGACTGGTATTGAGAAGAAAAGAATGAAAAAGATAAAATTCTTTGCGGTTTCCGTTTGTTAATAACACAATCCTGAGGAAGGAACTTTGCACTTTGCATTGTATAATGGCAAAATTTTTAATTGATTCTTTTATTTTTATCATTATTTTCTATTTATTATTATTGCTATTATTATTATCATCATCATCATCATCATCGTCATTATTATTATTATTGTTGTTGTTATTAACATTATAGGCTTTCCCGGTCAATTTCGTGAAAATAGCGGGCATATGCGTAATAATTATGTCATTGAATTGGATTGATTTTGTAAACCTGCTGTTCTTACGGCTTGTCTCGAATGGGTGGGTTGCAGGAGCGGGATGCGAGCGGGAACGGGCACACCCTTTCGAGACAAGCCCCCCCCCCGGTTATCTGGAATGGACGCGTTCCCAGCGAGAAGTTCAATGAACGCGCCACTTCGAGACAACCGGGGGGGGGGGGGGGGGGGCTTTCCTCGAATGGGTGTGTTGAGTAGACTTTTGTAACAGACGTTTTAGAAATTTTTTTGAAAAATGTACTCTTGCTGGTTTTTTTCGTTTTTCTTTTGTCTAAGATGTAGAAAATATAATAAAACAGTATCTAAAAAAAGCTTTTGACAAGGAAATCATTATTTGTGCAAAATAAATAGGAGAATTGAATAATTATGCATTAAAACACACGGGGACGAAAGGGCAAGTGGCGTAGCTAGGATTTTTGTATTTATTTATTATTATGTTTGTTTGGCATGACCTGTTAAATATTGTGAAATTGTGTTACAGACATGTGCTGACATAAGCCAAGGTGTGTTTATCATCTTTCCAAAGTTAGAAACACCTTTTAATGCCACTATCATTCTATCAATACCCACTATCAAAAGTCATAACGCATATCAAAAGATGAAAAAATATTCCCGGGAAAATGTAAATAGGGGTCAATTTTCGCAGACTCTGGAGGTTTCCTCCCCGGGGATAGGAGGGGGGGGGGGGGTAATTTCCTAAATTGCCTGGATAGGGGGTCCAATATCTCAGAAAATTCCCCGGGATAGGGGGGTAAAACAAATTACAACTTCTCCGGGATAGGGGGTCACTTTTGAAAAGGAGGTACGAGCATAGGCCTACCCCTTGTATGGGGAGTTGGGGCCGGGTACAAACGACCTTTTGATATGCGTTTTACAAAGTATTCACCTATGCATGTTACGTTTTTATATCACAGCAGTAAAGCGAGAAAAAGCAACTGCAAAATATAAACGTATCGATTTTTTTTTACATTAGAAGCTACGAAAAAAAAGTGCCAACTGCCTATTTCTTTATAACTATATCGAACGTTACATATATTTCGGGCGTCAATTTGCTAAGCAGTCCGGTCATGCCGGATGTCATACATGTATTAAAAACAACATTAAATATAACTGAAAAATGTTATTGAAATGATTTTCTTTGATTTCATCGTATGGGCGTGGCAGAATAATGCAGGGGCGGATACAGGATTTTCAGAAAGGGGGGGGGGGGGGGTCGCACACTGAGAAACCTTCCGTTTGACAAAGCCAAACGGCCATCTAGGGGGTCCGGGGGCATACTTTGTCAGACAAAACGGGGGGGGGGGGGGTGCACGCCCCTTGTGCCACCCCCCTGGATCCGCGCCTGTAATGTACAACACATATAATCACAATTAGCTTTCTTTCTTGTTTTTATCAAGGTTGATAAAACATTTTTTTCTCTTGGTATAAAAGAAGGAATATCAAAACATCTAGCTCGCAACAATCTTCAACACGTTTCATTCCAAGTTCCGTGTTGCTACCCAAACTTTACAAGCGCTATAAAACTTTACCTGAACTGGGTAGAGTTTGCGACGTCGTGATTTGCGTTCTTTTGTAATGGGATGATGGTGCCTCCACGCTGTCGGAGTACGATCCTATCCAGAGGGGCACTGACTGTCGTATTACTGTCTTTAACCGTAGCGGGAACCATCGCACCCTGAACAAAGAAGAGAGTCATATATAAATAAATCGAGTGATCACTGTCATGACTACCGGGGGAGTGGAAACATAGTGAAAATAGAGTTAGAATTCACACTTTTCTTTTTAGAGAGCAATCTAAAATAAATCGATATTCACTTCTAAACAAGTGATCACTGACGTGACTCACGGGGCAGAGTGAAAATTCACCCTTTTTTTAAAGAGAGCTCGAGAGAGAGTATATACTGCTGGAGATTGAGCTTTGAGATTCATTTAGCTATATACTCTTAACGATCCAACAATTACAAAACTAAACATGCATGCTATCAATTATTGGCCCTCTTCAAAATTAAAAATGCTTTGAGATGCAATTAAGCAAGCATAACTTGACTTTCAACTAGTCAGAACCGAGTATTTAGGACTTTCCTTTGACTTTGAGTTTCGTTTCATCACAACGTAATAAAGATCTGCTTGGTGAATTAATAGAATTTCAATTTAGCTTTGAATATGGAAGTAATATACTACACTCTGAAGAAACCAGTTACAAAAATTGATTAGCATAAGTCTTGGATACATCAAAGCTTATTGGTGTAACTTTATATTGTGAATCAATTTTTGTAAGGGTAACTTAAAAAAAAAATCCGTTCTAGTTGATATATGAAAAGTAGATTAAATGATATATTTCAAATTGAATTATATCAACTGTGGTAAAGCCGGTATAGCACATTATAGGCAGACTAACGTCAACTCGGCTGTTGCAAAGTTTGGCATATGTTTTACTGTTATACTAAGGAGGTATTAGGCAAGCTTGCCTAGTATCTTCTTGTAGATTCAATCCTATATTATTTGATAATACATGTGAGATAATGTTTTATTGAGGGTCAGGTAGCCACGGTCGCAAAATATTAATACGATGGCTACTTTGTGAGGACTAGGGCCTTTTCTGTTCCATGGGGATAGGTGTACATGGTTATGATTATGATATTGATTTATATACTTACATAGTAAAAGTCATAGAACCTGTCGTCTGGTACGTATATGTTCACCGATGTTTCCCCCTGAAAAAAACAAAAACAAAACAAATTACAAATATGATTACAGATTTGATTATAGAGGTACAAATAAAGGAACAGCTTTAGCACCATATACGCATGCATCACACACACATTATGTAATAATCATGATAACATACTGCGTAAAATACAACGAATACCGCATGATATGTTAGTTATCAGTACAGCAGTAGGAATATCTAAAATTCCCCCAAAGAGAAGACGTTAATATATTAACCATGAAATGTACCAAATCAACACGCAAAACTTGTAAATTGTGTCGAATACAAGTATAATTACACGATCGCAGAAATTTTTGAAAAATCAATTTAAGAACTCAGTCGCGCTTTCAATGCCCTGTTGTATATACCATAGAGTCTTTGCAATCGTGCTAACATGTAGATTCCAAGTGGACAATTACAAACAATTTATCAAACTAACGGTAATTCACTAATAATAATAATACAATACATTAGGCGCTTAATACGGATGTTTCTAAGAGCACGGTTTACCGGAAAATTAAGATTAAATCCAAAATAATACAAAAATACAGAAATTATTAGAAACCTTATGTAATTCAAAAATAGATACAGTGTATAAATACGGTAAATGAATAGTGAAAATCAAAGTCGACCGACCCACAACTGGGCCATTCCAAAGGACTATCTACTAAAAAGGTAAGTTTTCAGCAGGGACTTAAACTGATTAACGGAAGTGGCTAGATGTATATCGGCTGGTAGATAATTGCAGAGAGAAGGGGCAATTGTAGAAAAAGCACGATCACCATATTTTGTGGAAATGCGAGGTCCTGGAGTTAACTGCATTGTAGATGATGAACGGAGGGAATATTGTTTGTATTTAAACATGGCAGTAGCGGGGCGGTAAAAAACTACTACTACTACTACTACTACTACCACTACTACTACACTACTACTACTACTACTACTACTACTACTACTACTACTACTACTACTACTACTACTACTACTACTACTACACTACTAATACTACTGCTACTACTACTACCACAACTATTCTACTACTACTACTAGTACTACTACTACTACTACTACTACTTATTCTACTACTACTACTACTACTAATACTACTACTGCTGCTGTTACTACTCCTAATATTGTTACTACTTCTTCTACTTTACTAATACAAATACTTTTTACATTTTTATTTATTTTTTCATTTCCAACAAAATACAAATGCAAAATAAAATTATCATAATAATAAATACTATGCAAAATTTATAAAGAACATTACATTTGAAATAAAGATAGATCGATACAAAAAATAATACCTTTGAAAAGAAAAAAAAATGTTTATTCTCCAGGGGAGCGTTTCATCAAGCTTTTTGTCAGTGATTTTTACCAACAACAGTTATAAGCTACTGAAATCCTTGCATCTGATTGGCTGAGAGCAAATTTGTCTGTAAAAATCACTGACAAAACGCTTGATGAAACGCTCCCCTGTTGTCTGACTAACCTGATGAAGAACTGGAGCTACCAGCAGGGCGGGACCAAGGAAAAACTCCCAGTCCACATCCCATACATTCTCATACATGGGGAACCTGACATGGAACAAAATAAGAAAAGCAATGCTTTAATGATAAAGTAGAGTTCTGGTCATGTGATTACATTGTCAAAGAAACTGTCTCAAAGGAAATTGGAAATAGGTTGACCATGTCTACTTAAGAATTGTTTGATACTGTGTTGATTTGGAATCATCAAAATAGATAAGAAATTGACCCAATCTCGCTGAAAAGCACATGTACTGCACACAGAAATGGGTATATGGGACTACACACACCAGTGGCATGAATGTTGGGCCCGAACATTTCAGCTATTTCTAGTCATATTTCGAATATAAGAGAATTTGAAGAGCAATCCTTTTCAGGGGATGTTTCTACTATGATGTTCTTCCAAACTGACATAAAGGGAATGAGAAAGCTCACAAATTATTTTTCACTTTTCCCAGAACTCAAGATTCCCTTGAACTTCTAACGTGCTACATCGTACAAAATATCATCCTAAAGAATTTGAAATCGAAATTTATATTTATTTATCTCTCTATATTCGTACTGTATGGTTAACATAGTAAGGGTTACAGTAAATATTTCGAAAAATAGAAGGAGGGTGAACCCGGAAAACAAAGCTCTTATAATATATATTTGGAAATTAACAAATTCTAAGTCTTTACAATGCTTTATGTATGTTTAATGCTATGAGATAAAGACAATAATTTTCTACATCTATTAGTTTATTTCATTTGTTCTTTATCCGCGTTATAAGAAAGATCATCTAAGGCAAACAACAGAAATTCAAATTATGTAGGCGTAATTGATAAAAAAGAAATTTACCATCACCAACACCTTTATTACTATCATAAAATCCTCCTCCACCTCATCATCATCACTATCAATATCATCATTATAATTATATACACTGTAGTACGATCATTATCATCATCATCATCACCACTATCATCATTATAATCATCATCATCATCATCACTATTATCATCATCATCATTATTATCATCATTGTAATCATCGTTATCATCATCTCTTTCAAGATATAGGACATTATTTGTACTGGGCCCCGTTGCATAAAACCTACCATTAATGGTAACTCTGATATCAATGGTAACTACCATATGGTAACGTCACTCAACAGCCCATCAAAATCAAGGTTTCATGCATGGGAGTTACCATTGATGGCAAAGTTACCGCTGACGGTAAGTTTTAAGCAACGGGGCCCTGAACTTACTCGTTAACGACTGGTCTAACAACGGTCCATCCATCCAGTCTAGCATGGTAAAACAGTGTATAGATGTAAGGCAGTAGCCAATAGCGGTACTTGATGGCTTCCCGAGTACTCTCAATGAACTCAGTACCTAGGGACGCTGGATCAGCCGCCTGTGAGATGGAGGGGAGAAAATTAAGAGGATGATAAAGTATTTTCCCAAAGGCTCGTCTTCCAGACGGTTCATAAATTCGACAGGTTCATAATTCCGAAAATGAAATAAGGTTCATAACTCAGAACATTCACCGCATTACTCCGAAGGTTCTTATTAATTCAGAAGTTTCGACTTTCCGAAAGCTCGTTTATCCGGAGATTTATAATTCCAAACATGAAAAAAAAAGAGGACTCATAATTCCAAAGATTAAATCCAAATGCTCATGATTCCTCAAAATTATGCATGGTTCTATGCCAGCCTCAGGATTATGAACCTTCAAAATTCTGCAGCGCGACTTGTTACACGGACAAAGAAGGATGAGTCAATACCACCTATCAAGTTTCGTATCCAGTTCAAGATACTTTTATTAACTTATCAATGTTTCCAACAACTAGCTCCTTCTTATCTTACTGAATTGTTAACTCCATATAAACCAGAAAGAATGCTCCGTTCCAGTGCCAAGTCTCTACTTGGTGTTCCACAAACCATGACAAAGTCATACGGGGAAGGTCTTTCTCATACGCAGCCACTCTTTTGTGGAAAAAATTGCCAGAACAACTTAAAACTATAGGAACCTATGATACCTTCATCAGTACCTTGAAAACATATTTTTTCACTTCTTATTAATAGTCAGAAACATGAACCCAGTGCATTATTTTTCTTTCTTTTCTTGTATAAACTTCTCGTTTTCTGTTCTTAAAGTGCATAGAGAAATGCAATGTTGCCTATGTGTTATGCCCTATATAAAAATGTTTAATTATTATTATTAATTCATTTTCGGAATTACAAATATCGAAAGAAACAGATAGACCGAGGAAGAGAGAGAGAGAGAGAGAGAGAGAGAGAGAGGGGGGGGGGGGTAGAGGAAAAGCAACAGTAGGTTGGAGGATCAGGGGTGGTTCTATCTATTTTTTTCTTTGTAATTAGAATAGGAACATCATTGTTGACTCGGTTAACTTACATCTGTCCCACGACCTTTGTAACTACGGAAGAGTGGAAAGAATGCCGACATCTGCGTCCATCTAATGCACAACTCCGTGGATGCGTCGTCATAGTAACTGCAGGTGTTTGGACCCACCTATACAATGATGATTCAAGGAAAACAAAATGAAGAAATAACAAAATGTAAACAAAAACAAAACAGCAGACTAACTCTTCGTCCTAAAGTTACACGAAGCAGTGCAGTATGTCAGTGTAATAGAATGGTCAAGGCTTATAATCATGATGATGATGATCATGTACATGTATATAGAATTTCATTGAATTGAATTGAATTGAATTGATAATGGTTTATTTAAATCAGCACATGGCAGCCCCAAGGCTGTATCGAGTGCGATGTACAATAATAATAATAATAATAATAATAATAATAATAATAATATGTCCATTTATATAGCGCAGCTACTATACAATAAAAACACATGTAGATATTTATACAAGATACGAAAAAGAGATTTAAAAAAAAATTAACCAAATGCCTATTACCGTGCTTTGCACGTGGGTTGAAATGAACGAATACAAAATAAAAAGCAGACTTTCTTTGAAATGAACAAACTGTTTGTTGCACTATTTTTCTCCTAAGTTGAAAGGAAAACACCCCTCCAATAAGAAATTACCACGACGCTACGATTACTTTAAACTTAGAGCGATGATAATTGTAGCATGTTACTAGATTTATCTAGGAGTTCAATTTTATTTATATCCTCATAACAAGTGATTGCTTCGAAGTGAATCATTATATAACATATTTTAAGTTTACTATTAAGTAAACCTACACAACTGTGCGTTTTTTTACTTACGTAAGGGATGCCGAACAAGTTGAAATCCATCACAGCTAGATAAGCAAAGACAGTGAAAATATTATAATGGAATAATATGTATGTTTGTAGCATTATTAGCATTATAAACAAAAAAAATGGGGAAAACTTTATACAAGCAAAATACACCGATTTAATTGTTACAGCGTGCACGAAAAAAGCGGAACTCAAAACAGTTCTCATTCACTCCTGTGGGGTGTTGCAAGAAAGTTGCGATTGATTGCAAGTTGCAACTGATCGGTACTGACCAATCAAAATCATTGTTGCAAGCGCATCTTCTTGAATGGGCAGACCCTGAACCATTCAGAATGGTTGTTCTAATTTGCTTTACAATTTGCAATTGATTGCAACTTTCTTGCAACACCCCGCTAGTCATGGAACCATGTTAAGCACACGATGATCGACTGTATAAAAGTGTCATCTCTTTTTAATAATTAAGATCATGTAAATATTGTCAGTACACGAGTAAAACGTATGTATATGTAAAGAAACTAATAATTCAAGCAAACTATAAGAAAGGGTGTATAGGGATGTTACAAAAATGCACTTTGACATTATCAAATAAAATAAGATGATGGGAAAAAAGGGAATCTGCTGGAGATTAGGATAAACAAAAGTGAGGAACAAATATGAGCATAGCTACTGAAAAAACACATATAAGAACAAAGAGCAATAGGCTACGGACGAATGAAAATAAGAACAAAAAGGTTAAGAAGATGCAGAGAAAGAAAACTGAACGTTTAAGAAGAAAGAGAGAATCAGAAGGAGAAGAAAGAAATACTTAACTTTTCAAGGAAGAATGAGATAAAACTGTTCAACACTCACCGACGAGCGATTTGTACATTTCGTCCCATGATGCTACGTTTTTACCAAGTGCGTGTCCTGCGTATCGTCCAGTACCAGGGAACGTGGACCGGGATAAAACCAAACTACGTTGATCTGGTTTTACTTGCTCCATAAGACTACAGAAATATATGGGTAATCAGACAACGGGATTAGTTGATTCAGGAGATTAGATAATCCATACGATGAAGTCAAATGCTTCAAAAGAATTGGTATACGATAAGGTTGATATCATACGACTATGAAATGAGTTGATTGAGTTGATTAAATAATTAGAGCAAGTTATGCACTGGCGGATGGAAGGGGGGGGGGGGGGGGGACAACCACCCTTCCCCCCAAATGTGCCCCCTAGTCAAAATTTCAACCCAAAAGGCATCTGGAAAATGTGATAATCTATTTCAAATCCTTCTCAGGATATTTGTCCAAAGTGGGCCCCCTTACGCAATCCTGGACCCGCTCCTATGTTTTGTTTCATTTCATTTCATTTCATTTCATTTAATATCGCTTATTTCCACTTCCAACAAAATAAAATACATGGATTTGCAATGAACATATATAGCAAAACAGATAAGCTCCTCTCTCGTATCATAATCAACCCTTCTTCTGACAAAGCTGTATTTTTGCTAGAGAGGTCTCAGTTAATAGACTTGCAATAGACCGCTTCTGTAATGTATGCAAATTTTATGCATACCTTTCAAACAAAGGTTGTTCTTGACAACCTGAAAGCTTGCCGGACATAGCTACAAATAATGTATGCAAACTGGATTCCAAGCATTGAGGCTCATTTATAAAAAGCAGGTTCATGGAATAGCTCATCACTAGGTGCTCAGAGAATATATTTGTATAAATATGTATACATTACAGAAGCAGTCTATTAACAATGGTGTGTGCGCGCGTGTTCGTGGGGGGTTCTTGGTTATTGGGGCAGTCACCCAACAATGAGGCTTTTGGAGGATTCCGATTAACGTGTTGACACACCTCTTTTACGAAGATGAGTCGACACCCCGATAAATATATACATCATCAGATCTAATTTGAAATATCAATAACACAGTAAGACAAAAATAAAAATAAGAAAACAAAACAAAAAACCCTTACTATTGTGCAGTCTCTGCGGCGAAGTGTCCATTAAGACTGTGGACATTATAATGTATTCCAAGATGCTGTTCGTAGTCCATACATACCGTCTTGTAGTACAGCATGCGGCTGTAAAGAGCTGTGACAAAAATTGAAAGGAAGAAAATTAAACTTTCATTATGAAATCATGAAGAGATTGGTATAAAACAAGTATTTGGAGGTTCAAGCAGACGGGTATACTTGCTCATAATTATTTCATTAAATGTTTGAGATAGTTTCAAATGCTAGTGTATTATTTCCTTTCTTCATCATCAATCTATACCTGCATCATAATCATCGTCACCACCAAGCATCATCAACATCAGACATCAGTATCACCCGACCACACGTTACAATTAAAAGTACTAACATCCTTTGTCAAGACATTAATCTACATTTGCCACTCTACACCCAGGTGAGGTAATTGGGTACCAGTTTGGAGGAAATTCCTCGAATGCTTCGGCGCCTCATCATTGCCGGTGTAATAATAAGGTACTTTTTTTAAGCGCAGTTAGAGTATGAACTATATTTGTATGTTTCTACTATTTATAATTATTATATTCCTTAAAAACTATTGCTTAGCGAGATGTAAAACTTCTTTCATTAGCACTTACTTGGAACCCAAGGAGGGAAATTCCATTTTCTATTTCCGCATCCGATTTTGGATCCGTTCACCAAATTACCAGGTTCATTCATTGTCTAAAGAAACATAGAGAGAGAGAGAGAGAGAGAGGGGGGGGGGGGGGGAGGAAGGGAGAGAGAGAGAGAGAGAGAGAGAGAGAGGGGGGGGGGAGGAAGGGAGAGAGAGAGAGAGAGAGGGGGGGGGGGTTAATATAATTATGTACAGGGGGTGTTTCACAAAGAGTTAAGTTTGACTTAAAGTCGCGCTTAAATTCCTAGTTGCGTGCGGTATATGACACATCACCGCATTGGTCAGATCATGCTCAGGGGACGCGCGTTATTGGGTAATCTACCAATGAGATTACGCGTTTAATACCGTATGTGCATTGGCGGCATGACTTTAAGTCAAACTTAGAAAATACATAATCGTGGTCATAGACATATATAAAGATAGATAATAGTTGTCCAGTGCAAACTGAGTAACTGCACAAGAATGATACAATTATATACACCATTGTGATACCAGATAGAGAGAGAGAGCCCTTGCACACTCACTTCGCGCTCTAAGAACGGTTCCTCAGGAGCGGTTCCGAGGTGAGTGTGAATGCTCAAGTGGTCCAGGAAGCGTTCTTCTGGAGCGCTCCAGAAGACTACCTCGCGAGGTGGTCTTGAGGAACGGTTCTTATAGTTAGACCGTATGGCAAGCCCTTTTAACATTAAATCCTATTTCGTAATATCAAGAAATGAATTGTTGATATCAAAAATTCAATTCTTGATATCAAGAATTCGATTTCTTGATATCAAGAAATCATTTTGTGTTCTTAACCAATGGTATTTCTTGATATCAAGAAATCAAATTTTTTACATCAAGAATTCATTTCATGATATCAAGAATTCATTTCCTGATATGAAGAATTCATTTCTTGATATCAAGAAATCGAATTTTTAATATCACAAATTCAATTCTTGATATCAACAATTCAATTTCTTGATATCAATAATTCAATTCTTGATATCAAGAAATGAATTCTTGATATCAAGAATTGCCATTGGTTAAGAACACAAAATGATTTCTTGATATCAAGAAATGAATTCTTGATATCAAGAATTCGATATCTTGATATCAAGAATTCATTTCTTGATATCAAGAATTCGGTTAATTGAAATCAAGAAATGAATTCTTGATATGAAGAAATCATTTCCTGATATCAAGAAATGAATTCTTGATATGAATAAATGAATTCTTGATATCAAGAAATCGAATTCTTGATATCAAGAATTCATTTCTTGATATCAAGAAATCATTTTGTGTTCTTAACCAATGGCAATTCTTGATATCAAGAATTTAAATTGTTGATATCAAGAAATCGAATTGTTGATATCAAGAATTGAATTGTTGATATCAAGAAATCGAATTCTTGATATCAAGAATTGAATTCTTGATATCATGAAACAGGATTAAATGTTAAAAGGGCTTGCCATAAGACCGCTCCAACGTGGCAGTGTGAAAGCAAGGCGATCATAAAGCGTATATCAACCGGAAGTGAGTGTGTGCGTTGCGCGGGAAATCTCGTGTGATTTTCCTTGATTGTCCTATAAGTGCAGGCCATCGATAGAAAGAAAACACAAGGAAAGATGGAAGAGGAAATGATATAAGATAGAAAGAGAAAATGATAGAATGAACAAAAACAAAGAAAAACATAAGAAATTTAAAGAAAGAGAAGACGATAGAAAGAAAACATAAGGAAAGATAGAAAGAGGAAATTCATAGAATTATGAAAAGAAAGAACAGATAGAAAGGGAAAATGATAGAATGAATAAAAATAGAGAAAAACAAAGGAAAACTGGGAAAGATTGAAGAGAAAATGATAGAATGATAAAAACAAAGAAAAACATAAGAAATCTAAAGAAAGAAAAGATGATGAAAACAAAAAAAAAAAGAAAAAAAAAAGAAGCCTTGGAAAGATATAGAGATAAATGCATCAGGCAGGTATTATACGGTTTGATTTCCGCGCGAAAAAAATGACCCGCTTACCTGAGCTGCCATAGCAACAAGACCACTTTGACTCGTTGAGCGATTTGAGACATAAAATGCGCGGAATGTGAAAGCAAACAAAGCGTTCTTCAAGAACCGTTCCTCTAGAGCGATCTAACTTGGAGCGGTCCAGCAGGGAGTGTGAAAGGCCTCAGAGAGAGAGAGAGAGAGAGAAAGGGGGGGGGGGGCAAGTGTCCCCTCGCCTCTTTAAATAAATGCGTCATTGTACTGGACGGCAGGTGAATACTTTTAGTTTATTTTATAAGTGATCCCGTAGGTTCTTTTTACCATGTCAACTCCATCAAATGGAAGTGTTTGTGCGAACTCGACGGCAAAGGAACTCCACCAATCTTTAGCATCAGGATGGGTGAAATCTGCGAAGGCTACCTCACCAGGCCATTGCTAAAGTAGGTAAACATGGAAATAGTAGAATAATAATAATAATAATAATAATAATAATACTAATAAAAATAATAAAAATAATAACAATAATAAATAATAATAATAATAATAATAATAATAATAAAAATAATAATAAATAATAAAAATAATAAAAATAAAAATAATAAAAATAATAAAAATAATAAAAATAATAAAAATAATAATAATAATAATAATAATAATAATAATAATAATAATTTAGCAATCACATCACTTTAGTAACTTGGTGTTTGTCAAATTTAAATCCAAGAGGATTTTTGTAGTGGCTAACCAACTATGCATGGGTTTTGAGCTTATGGCTCTTGGAATTATGGGCGATTGTGGGCGTTTTGTGCTTTCATTTGAATTCAGCCGCTTCCCATGCCTTATAGATCTTATTAGCCTCTTTAAAGATAATTGAGGCAGGTCATGCGATTACATTGTGAAAGAAACTGTCTCAAAGCAATACACCTATTTATAAATATATTCAAATTTTATGCATTCTTTTAAAACAAAGGTTGTTCTTGACAACCTGAAAGCTTGTCAGAGGCTTGTCAGAAATATCAACAAGTAATGTATGCAAACTGGATTCAAAGTATTGTAATTCATTCAGTAATAACAGGTTAATGGAATACCTCGTTACTAGGTCCCCAGGAAAGAAACATCCATAAATTTGAATAAGTTAGTAAACAGGTCTATCGGGAAAGGACATGTACTGCACACATAAATGTGTATACGGGACTAAACACACAATTGACATGAATGTTGGGTCCGAACATTTCAGCTATTTCTACTCATATTTTCGAATATGAGGGTATTTGAAGAGCAATCATTTTCAGGTGATATTTCTACTATGATGTTCTTCCAAACTGATATAAAATGAATGAGAAAGTTCACAAATTATTTTTCACCATTACCGGAAGTAAACCTTCCATTTAAAGTAAGTATTTCTTTCATTTTCCCCTCCACAGTAATTCCATTGATTTAAAATGATATGCATTAATAGTAACATATACAAACAATATTCGTCTGTTAATTCAACTCTCATTGATTAAAAAATAATGCATAATGTAGGATCAATGAACGGTAATCATTCACAACGAAGATATAAATGCTCTGTCATGAATGGATATTCAAATCAAATATTATATCCCACAGATATACGCGTAAAAGCTGTAAGTTTGCCAGAAACAACATTTAATAATGTGTTATTCATGTCTAAAACAGTATATGAACCTGATCGGTTAAGAATTAACAGGCATTTTGCGACATTAATATTTTATGGATTATAATTTTAGTAAGCAACCATGGCAACGGAATCCTTCAGTGATGCCCTTCACAATGAAACATACTTCAATTAAATACTTATTCTCTATACAGACCTTCAAACTTTCAAAATTTGTCAAATGTCCGTCCGTGACTAACCAAGCAGGCTCATATCTTTTGCTCTTTTGAATAACTTTTGATAAGGATAATATAAAGATGTGGTTTGACTTACGAAGCCTTTAGCCTGCGTCTTTTTATCGGTCTCATTGATATAATATCCCCATTTGTTTCCGTAGTAGTAAAAGTGATAATAGGTCTGTGGCTCGGGTACCTGGCTAGAAACACCAGAGTTCTAAAGAAAAAAGGAAAGGAAAGAAATGCGTTTTTCTTATAATTTGATTTGATTTGATTCTATTTATTTTTCGGTTTCAAAACAATCATACGTGATACATATTGATTCATAATTAAACTTAATACAATGTAAAACTTTGTATATATCAAAATAACAATACAAATATAAGGGCGTTGAGAAGAGTACAAAAATAATTTACACAAATGGATCATTATTGACCTGACATATACAATGAAATGGAGGGGTATGCTAGAAACAGTAAGGTAGATGACTCCTTTCATAAAGAACTTTAGTCCCTTAATCATCTGGG
Source organism: Heliocidaris erythrogramma (assembly GCA_025617745.1). NCBI lineage: Eukaryota > Metazoa > Echinodermata > Echinoidea > Camarodonta > Echinometridae > Heliocidaris > Heliocidaris erythrogramma. The sequence continues at coordinate 13,194,089 of CM046871.1, read as the reverse complement.
ATAGCTCCTACTACTACTATTCCCTGAACAGCCATATCTGAAGGGGGCAAGTCAAAAGTATTTTGTTCCCTATGTTACCGACATCATCATAATTTTTGGTATGCCCAATTATTCTACTTACAGCTCTACTAGAGATCTAATCAGATCAAATAAAAGAGTGTAAATAAACACGTAAATGTGTTATCGAAATGTGAATGAATAATCATTGAAGAATATTTGAAGGCAGATCAATAAAATATTGACTTATGTACGGAAACTGCATGTCTACCTGTTAATAAACTCTGGGAATTCGTTAAGTGTATAAAGGGAAGTCGATTCGTTTTAAACCAATTACAGGAAGCATAATGGATTTCAACAAAACTGGGGAGAAGACATTTAATTATGATATAAATGGAGGGTCGAAAGTATCAGAATCAAATCAAGTATAACGCAAACCACAAGAATCTGACTTGAATAAATAGTGATAATAAACTGGTGCGGATCGAGGATTCTGCATTAACTAATAAAGGGGGAGACACATTTTAGAAGAAAAAAAATGTATAAAATCAAAACTAAAGCAAAGAGAGAGAGAGGCAGAGAGGGACAGAGGGAAAATGTTATTACTATTCAGAAGCCTCTTGGGTCTCAAACTTAAAGGGGGGGGGGGGGGGGGTGGGGTGGGGAACAAAAACGAAATGAGATCGGCATAATTTTACGTATGCCATTAAGGTGCAGCAGATTAGGTTTTAAAAGAGAAGCAAGGGCTGGATAGGTGTGCCCCCTCCTCCCTGAATCGGCAACTGGTACAAAGGCTTGAATAACTATACACTACTATTATCTTCATCAACATCATTCTTACCAGAGTGAGGATGTATTTCATTCCACCTGCATTCAAATCTCTGACAAACTCTGGTAATCCTGCGAAATTGACGTCATCGTATGTAAAGGTCATGAAATCCTTCATGTAGCTTACATCACTGTAGATAGCATCCTGAGGTCAAAACATAACCACGATGGAAAAAGAAAATGTGAAAATGTCACTTGAACAATGCCCAAGTGAAAACGATAATAGACCCGTCACCGATATTTAGTGGTTTGGCTCTATGCTAGACTGAGAGCAACTACAATACAATCTACCAGATGGAACAGAAGAAGGAACGAACATAGATGCACAAACTTTATCCTTTAAATTGCGCTATACGTCGTGTTATATGACGACTGGAATTTGTACAAAGAAAAAATATGCACTGAAATATCTAAAATTGGCAATTGACTAAAGAGTTAGATATCCTAATTAAACTAATGGGGTGTTGCAAGAAAGTTGCAATCAATTGCAAATTGTAAAGCAAATTAGAACAACCATTCTGAATGGTTCAGGGTCTGCCTATTCAAGAAGATGCGCTTGCAACAATGATTTTGATTGGTCATCAGTACCGATCAGTTGTAACTTGCAATCAATCGCAACTTTCTTGCAACACCCCATAAGTGACTTACAAAAGGTACACCAGCAGCTACATTGTTATCGACGACCTGTCTGATGGCAGCTACACTGTCCCAATCAGCTCGACCAAACTGGTATCCCAAAGCCCAGAATGGAGGCATGTGAGGTCTACCAACCACCTGTTAGCGAGACAAAGTTACATGGAACAATTTTACGCAATGACCTTTTCAATGGGGATGGGTGAGGGTGTTGGGGAGGTCGGACCTAATTTTCAGACAAGTTAGAAGAAAATTCTGCAACAAGTGAACAAACAAGCAAGAAAGTGCAGTCAGACCCAACTTCGGAAAACCGAGCACAGGTTTATACCCCGAAACGGCGTATCGAGCTATAGAGCAAGATGAATATAGAGCCCTCATCGTTCAGTGCCAGACAGTGTGTACAAAATGCATGAGGAAAATCCTGCAATGTCGACCTGCTGTTGACAATATAATTTTCAAAAATAATGCTGCGGATATATTTTTTTCAAATGCTTGTCATTTGAAAGTAATTTCATATGGCGAATAATTCACGGATTTTAAAGGTAATTGACATGCAGCATTATTTTTAAGAATATATACATCATTGGCAGGTTGACTTTGCAAGACTTCCCCATGCCTTTTGTACACACTGCCTCGCACTGAACGATGAGGGCTCTATATTCATACGCCGTTTTCGGAGTATATAGCTGTGCTCGGTTTTCCGCAGTTGGGTCTGACTGAAACGTAAACAGTGGTAGTCATGATTTCATAAGTCAAAATTCAAATATATACGTCCCGAAAGTTCTTCCAACAGGCCCCCACCCCCCTTACACGAAAAAATAAAATCAACAGAAAACAATAGCAAAACAAAATGTCACAAATTTCGATTCCCCGACAATCTATTTATGACTTCAACATTTGTCCACAGACAATTTGTAATTGGGGGGGGGGGGGGGGGGGCTAGGGTTTTGTCACCCACCAACTTCCCCAGGCGACGCCCCTGCCACCATGCTGAAGATACATACTGATGCCCCTTGTATGACTAACTTCAGTATACTGGGCGATAACCATCTCCAGTGTGGGACCCGTGATCACCCAGAAATCAAACATACTGACAAGAACATTTTTGACTAGAGGGGTGGGGGGGGGGGGGGGGGGGGGGGGAGGGGTGGAGGAGGGGGGTGGTGGTGTGCCTCCCAGTAGCAACTCCTCCTTGTGCTGAACATGCGGAAAACGGATATACATACCTCGGTATACTGGGCGATAACCATCTCAGGTGTCGGTCCGGTGAACACCCAGAAATCTAAGACACCTCCAATAGATCGCCACGTGACAGCTGAGGCAGGCGTCAATAAGACATCTACAAAATATACGAAAAATAAAAAGAAGAAAAAGAATAAACATTACATTGGTACCATTAAAGAAACAGTACACATTGTGCAGTGGAATCCAAATCAGGCAAGGCATGGTTGAAGTTAGCGCAAATGGGTTTTCACCCAGACACATTAATTAATTCCTATCTAGTAAATTCATTCTTGATTCCCAACAAATGGTATCAAATAAAACTATAAGAGTCATTTTATCTAAGTGTGGTACAATAATTATGATATTTCTATCATATTTGGAATATAAGCATTTAAAAAAGTGTAACATTTTTTTTCTGACTCGCACTGTAGAAAAAAAAATGGAAACAAAGATCTAGATGTACATGACCAAAGAGCAAGAGGGGATGGGCTGCGGTCCCTTCACGAGGATATTTAAAGCTCCGATATAATATAGGCAACCAGAAACTCATATTCGGGTAGCGACGTGGAGTATATCGTAACATCTAGGCAGCAACGTGCTTGAATATGTAATTCCGTACATTTTCACTACAAGAAAGTGTCAAATTTGTAGGAAAAAAAATTGAAAGTTTTAGATTAGTATTTAGCCCCCTTCTCACAAACAAGTGCCCGTATGCCTTCGCCATTGTAAAAATCAAAATCAATTAGTAATTTTAGGATTGAAAATTGAAGTAAAAATAATTCCGAACAAAAAATATAATAAAAAAAAAGATCACTTATTTTGTGGCTTTTTGTTATGTCTAAATTTTGAAAGAGTGGCACAAGTTAGAATACAATTAGGGGAGGGAGCTTTTGGTTTACTTGCGCTATACTATATTGTGTTTTAGAAAAGGGCAAAGATCCGTTGCTCCACTTTAAGTCCGCCTCTAATTGCTGCTTACCCTGCGCGTTACTGTTAGCGAAGAGTACACCGAATGCATCTCCCTGATCATCGACCGCCATGAAGAAAGGATGATGTCCGTGAAGGTTCTTGTATCGATCATCCTAAAGCAGAAAAATATCAAATTTTTAGGAAAATTACAAAACTATTTTTAATTGAAGCTATTTATTACATAGACATTTCAAGTAGAATGTCTATATATTTGAATATTTGCCAATGTTGAATTTATCAAGCTGATGCAGGGTCAAGTTTCTGCACCTTTTTTCTCTCTGTCTCTTCCTCGCCATCCATGGCGTTTGGTATATTGTCATATTTTCAGGTGCTATTCCTTAACATCACACGGCCTGCAATTCGTCCATCAGCATCATCATCCGTCTCCACACTATCGTCACCGTATCACCATCATCACACCATCATCATCATCACAACCAATTGTGGAGCGCCAGCCGGGAGTGTCAAGTCTGACAGACATGTGCGCTGTACAAGAACCCACTATTATTATTATCACCGTCATCATCATGACATCCAGCATGTGGAACTTACATCAGGGTCGTTATCAGCAGAGAAGATACCGTAGGTATGCCAGTTGACCTCATGCCTGAATCTGGGTTTGTTATGTTCTCCTAATCCAAACATCATACTGTTAGGAATCCTTGCTGACATCTGAAGGAACTGATCCTCAAACACGAGACCTCCGATATTCGTGTCAAGCCTAAATAAAGAAGGTAAGTAAGAGAGAGAGAGAGAGTATCGTTTAATCAGTAACTTTTGTATCACTGTAGGTTATGACAATTTGCATGCAAGGTCTTAAAAAGACCAAGCAGATTAATATAATTAAATCGTCAAGAATTAAAGGTAAACGAGATTTATCAGAATCTTAATATCATATCATAGATTGTATTTATATCGTATGCAACAACAGCAACAACAGCAAAATATGAATGTCTTGACATTGAAGACATAGACATCATTCCTATACCATTATGTAACAGTCTAGCAGAGACCTGGGGAGCGTTTCATCAAGTGTTTTGTCAGTGATTTTTACCGACAACTATTATAAGCTACTGAAATCCTTGCATCTGATTGGCTGAGAGCAAATTTGTCATTAAACTTCACTGAAAAAACGCTGGATGAAACGCTCCCAGCTTATAACAGTTGTCAGTAAAATTCACTGTCAAAAGCCCGACAAAAGTCCTGGCTGATTCTGATTGGTTGAAAGTCACATTGCATTCGGTTTGGGGTCTCGCGCTTTACTCCAAACTTTTTTATGCAAGATGCCAAGATTTGTTTGTTTTGGGTGATCTGACATTTGCTCCGACGGCATTTGCTCTGGGTCTTATTTCTTTAAAGAGACAGGGTGAGGGCTTGGTTTGTAGCTTCATGGTTGCGGTTAGGGTTTTGGTAATAGCAACGGTTATCATTAAGGTACTACGTCTAATAATAATAATAATAATAATAATAATAGCTACGTTGCGCACATATCGATCCCAGGGGATGCTCAAGGCGCCTACAAAGTACTTCTATTACCCTGGCTTTAGCCGAGCTACCCTAAGGCGCTAAGAGCATTCAATGAATAAATTCCTACCAGGTACCCATTTACTACACCTGGGTGGAGAGTGGCAAATGTAGATTAATATCTTGCCAAAGGATATTAGTGCCGCGGCGGGACTTGAATCGCGAACCATGTGATCCACAGTTCCGTGACGTATCCACTAGATCGAGGCTTAAAGTAAGGAATTTGGATAGTCTGAAATATTGATCCCGGGCCATTTGTTGATGGATCATGTATGAAAACAGTTATTTCATGTAGTACAACAGTTATTCGAACGGTTATTACAGAAGGAAACTAAATATATATTAATTTTTTACAGTGGTATGTTGGTTTTCGTCCTCATGACTCTGAAGGTGAAGGGGTTTCTTTCGTAGACGATCTCGTACTCCGGCCAACTATTCTTCAGCGTCGTCTTCGGGTATTCGAGTGGAACTTCGTACCGTGGTTTCCAATGTCTGTCTTCCCATTCCGCAAATCTGATCTCATTCCTATCGATGTAGCGATACTCGTATATCTAGATATAGAACAATAAACAATAAACAATTTCTTCCATATATGTATTTTCCTTCTGACAAAATGTGGTACTTTGTTTTAAACAATATAAAGCAAAAGACGAAAAGAAGGAGAAGGAGATTGTTTTGAAAATGCCAGGAAGAGAGAGAGAGAGAGAGAGAGAGAGAGAGAGCGAGAAAGAGAAAACCCCAGACAAAATAAAAGAAAACAAAACACTCTCTAAATTTGAAAGACTTAAAATTTAAATCTTAATTGAGACTTACAATAATCTAAGTCTTTAATACTTATTTTCCACGTTCTTTGATTAAATTTTTCTCTCGAGACCGCGAACAAAATCTCCTGTTTAAATCTTTTAATGAGATTTAAGCTTTAAGCCAATCAGATTTACGATGATGCAACACGTGATCGAACATTCAAGCCAAGCGCGCGATCGACGACATCTTACTTTTTGCGGTTGTGTGAATCTTGCACAGAGCCAGATGACACTATGAACACGATGACAAAGAGAGCGACATGTTCATAGTGTGATTACTGTTTTTCAGATAAGCCAGATCGACATTGCCGTGTATACACTTTTCGTTGGGATCAACCATACACCTTAATAAGGCCGGTCTCTATTTCTGCATTTGACATTTGCAATTATTATGATATTATGTTTGAATGTCATTTAATGTGTTTGTTATGGAGCTGCACTCAAATAAATTAATGTTTGCCGGAATAAATTGCACATTTTGAGTCGTTGTTGTTGTTTTTTCTCCAGTCCCACTTCCTCTGAAAATTTAAATCTCCAAAAGATTTATCTGTTAATAAACCTTAAAAAGATTCAAAGGTAAAACTGAAAAGATTAAAATTTTAAATCTAAAAGACTTATGTTTTAAGTCTTTTGTGGTTTTAAAATTTTAAGTCTTAATAAAGACTTATTTTAAATCCCAAAGTTTCGTCACTAATATCAGTCTCTGTTAGATTTAAAAGTAAGTCTTTAAGGTTTAAATATAAGACTTTCAAATTTAGAGAGCAAAGAGAAAAAAATAATGACAAATATTACAGGTTACTGTACAAACATTAATATCATTAAACCTCTTTCTGCACTGTATACAGGAGAAAATAAATCTAGAACACGAAACAGAATGCAGTAGATGGAAAATCGAGAGATGTGTATTAGTTGATATTACAAAATATAACATTTCAATGACAATTATTATACAGTAACGCTATCGATAATCGTGGACCTCGAACAATAATCATTGGTATTTTAAGCTTCGAAAATAAATCTTTAAAATATTGATTAGAAACTCTCATTAATACCAGTCCGGGTATGGTGATATCTATGAATTTTAAAGTAATGCACAATGGCATATTTAATATTTTATGAAAATATTATTTTACTACTTTCTGTTTTTTTCTGCTTCTCCTTATTCCATCTTTGTATGAAAGGCCCATTATGATAGTATCCCTGATTTTTGCTTTCCCTCAAATCGAACAGCCCATGTAACACAGACTGTCGACTAAAGTTTGCATTATATCATTTCAAATATTAAAGCAATAAATGATGCGTCTCCAAATTATGGACCTTGTTTCATTCTAAATTATAATTGCTTGTTTGTGAGCAATATACTGTAAAATAAATGCTCACGTATTGTCACTATACCCATTTAAAACTATCAACATCGAATATTATATCCTCTTGTTTTTTTAAGGCAAGTTTTATTTCCCAATCACCCCTTTTCGCTCTATAACCCAACAACCAACAACCAGTCCCTACACATATTCAAGGGTTTAGTGACTAGCTTAAAGTGGTACGTGAATAAGGCATGTTTACACACTGATTCATCGTCTATAAATCGAGTAAACAAGGACCGATCGTTATCGCTTTACAAACATACCAAATACACATAGCTAGTGCCTTTACATATATGTCGTATGCCATAATATATTGCTCCAATAGTCAGGCGCGGATCCAGGGGGGGGGGGGGGGGGGGGGGGGGGGGCACAGCCGGCCCGTGCCCCCCTTTTGTAAGAGAAGTATGAATTTTTACCATAGACGATCGCCCATTTCCTCGATTGTGCCCCCCCCCCCCCCCCCTTTTAGAATGAAAACCTTTTTTTTTTTTTTTTTTTTGCTTGACAGGGAATTATGGAGGGAAAATGAACCCATAACCCTCTACTGAGCGATTTTTGATGATTCGGCGAATTTTTTTTTTTGCTCCTACCCCCCCCCCCCCCCCCCCCCCCCCCCCCCCCCCCCCCCCCCCCCCCCCCCCACTGAGCGACTTTTCGAGAAGCTGGCGAGACCAAAAAAATACGGGTCTACCTTTTCACAAACTTTCATTTTTGTGCCCCCTCTTTTACTAAATCCTGGATCCGCGCCTGCCAATAGTCATAATAGAAAGAAGATATTAAAAGTATACAATACATATTTAATACGCTTAAGCAAAGATAATAGCAGCCATCCAGAAAGGCGCCATAACTTATCAGGGTCCTAGCTGTAACATAGTGTTATCATCAATCGTATCTCCTTCAATCAATCGCATATTTAGAATGAATTTATAATGAATTTACAATCAAGTTACAACAATTTACAATCAATTCTAATTTACGTAAACATACAAAGAATTATAAGATACATTTAACTGTACCAAGAACGGAGATGCAGATTTTAAAAATTGATTTTCAGACGATTGTTTTGGCCACATGCAGGGGCCCTTGTACGATAAACATACCGTTAATTGTTTGCATGCATGTTAGTCTTTGGCCCTGTTTCATCAATGACAACTGCCCCATTTCTATGACAAATCTGCTCTCAGCCAATCACATTTAAGGATTTCAGTAGCTTATAACAATTACTGTAACTTGTTATTGATAAGAAGTTTTATGAAATGGGGCCCAGAAATGCGGTATTCAGGGAATGATCATATTTACAAGGAATGATATCCTATCCGTTCTTATGCCACTATATCATTGCCAATAAGAATAGCAATGACTCACATGCAATGTACAGTGCGCATTATAAAGAGTACATGTATATGCAACTTTGGTAGCTTATAATTAAAATTTTATAACCGCTTTGAGCTTGAATTTATTTTATGGTCAAGAACAATTTATATTCTGTCTAATGATACCGCATTCATAACCATGTTTCCATGGATGACTGATCAGCAGGCTTTTCAAAAACGTATTTTCAAGAGGCTTCTACTAAACAGTCGGGGTCGCGGCGTGGCGTAGGAATATTTTTATTTTTTCCCCGAACATTTTCAGGAATTTTAAGTATGATTTTTTTTTTGATCTACCAAAAAAAAAAGAGGGATTTATTTTATTTCAAACATTTTAAAGGAATTTATATGGAATCTTTTTTTTTGGACAAAAATGCTGCACCCTAATCTCCAAAAACAAAAATAGAAATAATCTGCCTGAATATGAAGTGGTGGTTGTCCGAATATCCGAACTTCGAAAATCCTAGGGGGGGGGGGGGGGGGGGGGGGGGCAGCTTATTGCCGAAGGGGGACGCCTTTTGCCCGAATAATAACTATCCATTGTCACTCTTTTTTTTAGGGGGGGGGGGAGTTGCAGCTTATTGCCGAAGGGGGACGCCTTTTGCCCGAATAATAACTATCCATTGTCACTCTTTTCTTTCTATTTTTTTGTTTTCCTTTCTTTTACCTTTTCTATTTTCTTTTCTTTTTTGTTATCCTTTCTTTTTTCTCCTTTTCCCTTTCCTTTTCCCTCTCCCTTTTTTTCACCCTCCTTGATTTTTTTTTTTGCCGACAGATGTGGTGCATTTGCCAACGGCAATTTTGAGAAGTGGGGAGCCGGGGGGGGGGGGGGGGGGAGGGGTGACATCCACCTCCAGCGACGCCCGTGTTTATACTTCTTATTGAAATGTTCTGACTTAAATGATCCCAGATTAAGAATGATATCTAAACCTAACATGATCTTACCTGATCTTCAAAACCTAAACGAAGATGAGAAATTTAAACTAATTATGTCAAATAATGAAACAAATATAAACACAATAATAATCTTCGGAATAAGCGAAATGTATGACAAACGATGAGACGTGCTGATCTTTTTTTTTTTGGTAAAATGTACAAATTTAGGTAAAATCTAACCCTATACCTTTGCTGATACCTTTTAAAAACTCTGATGCTCATTCATCCGTCGCAGAAAAGTCATCATGGCTATGAATGAAGTATCATTGGACAGAAAACAAGTTAATCTTTACCATGAAATAATTTTCAAGGTCTCATTGGTGATAACTTTTAAAATTAGAAGCTATCAAATTTGGTGATACTTTATTATGCGTACTGTATAAAGCTTATAAAACTAAGCAGCATCTACTTTTTCGTATTTTGGGGAGAAAATGTGACTCGGAAGCACTCTTCACGGAGAAACTTAATGAGCCGTTTGAATGGGGATGAGAAGACAATTGAATCATCAGAGAGTACAATTATAATATAAATGGTTCTTACAGTCTTGATATTATGCCACTCTTGTTAACGGACAAAACATCCTTCAAGGGGCAATAGTCCAACACTCTAAAAAAAACCCCGCAATATTGGGTTAGATTTTACCTAAATTTGTACATTTTACCAAACATTGGGTTACCTTTTAATCAACAAACGTGCATGTTCCAGTTTACCCAATATTTTGTACAATTCTACCTATCCTATTTTAGAGTGAATATATTTATCAAACTTGGTTCTGTCCCATACGTTACCAAGTTTCATGGAATAATGAATTCAAATATAAATATAGAATATAATTTCCTTTTCATAGGTTTTTTTTTTCTTGACTCCATTGCTCTCCCTTGCTTCTTATTTCTTTTCCTCATGTATCACTCTGTTTCATTTTTATGTTTATTGTTAGAGTGATCTATAAGAAGATTGTGTGTTTTTATGTACGTGTTTCTATGTTTGTAAACTACCGACTAGTGTGGGAGAACCTTTCAACAGGAACTAGCTTCCTTTTGGCTATCCCTGACCACTGGTCGATGGTATTTTCAATTTTCTTTGTATGATGTATATTTGTTTCTTTTGCCTGAAATCAAATAAATAAAAATAAAATAAAAATGGGTCTTATCAAAAATATACTAGGGTTATCAACTTCATACATTCATCCCGTATTGAATTATTTCATCTGCAAGACAGTCAAAATGGCGTTAGCTATATGTAAAGTGTTATCCTTAACGTCCTCCTTGGTGCCAGCAGACAATTTGATGTATAATCGGTAATGTATGGGACAAAATACATTATGACGATATAGTAATAGCTATAGCCTAGCTAATAAACTTGCACTGTATTTTAAAATAAATATGATACAACTAATACAAGAATTTGGTATTATTTGTAGAACTATATACTTTAAAGTAATTATCATGAGAAGAAAGATCTTTTATTAGAAAATCCAGTGGTGGATTCGGGGGGGGGGGGGGGGGGCGTTGGAGGTGGAGGAATTTCAGTTATAAAAGGCGCTTGCATAAATGATTGCCGTTTTGGACTAAAAACGCACCGCCTCAAAAACCCGTTCTTTTGTTCTGTGGGCCATGAACCCGTTCGAGTGGGTAAGGCAACGTTCATTTTGCTAATACATGTTTGTGTTCTTTTTTTTTTCTTCTTCCATTTTGATATATTATTTCATATACCTGAACTAAATGAGCAAATAATAGTTATTGTCATAATTCAAAATGATATTACGAATGCGTCTAATAATATTTTTTTGATTTCGGTTAGTCCATATTTGCTTATTTTATATACATCTTACACTTTCTCCGAACCTAACTCCTATTCTTTTTTAAACTGTAAACTCAATTTACCTGATTATGTTAAGCTTGAAGAATGATTAAGAATAATCATTTGAAGTATCTTAATAACTGATTTTCATTTCTACCTTTTCTTCTTTTGGCATTGTAACTGAATAGATTACTGAATAAATAATCCGGACATACCTACCCTTTCCCTTCAGGAAGTATAGCCAATTTGTTGGAAAAAAACTGGAAGAAAAAAATCTTTCAAACAGCTCGGATACCATGTATGATGTGCGATCATGGCGATAGCGTTGTATCCTATCTATTGTACTGTATTGGACAAGTATTATTGTCATCGGGGTAATAATGGTCTTCGGGGGTAGATGTCTGGGTTAGTAGTCCAGAGGGTATTTTGTTTTTATTATCAGTGATAAAAGACAGTTAGCCTCTCAAACATTGCTTATAACTTCTTGGTCATTCTTTGTGACTGATTTACCTACCAGATTGGGGTTGGGTTTGATTGCTCTGTTCTATTGACCATACTGTTTGAAACTTATTAAAAAACTCTGAAACATAAATAGATAGATAAATAAATAAATAAATGATGTCACGTTAAACTGATGTGTACCTTCATGTGAAGAATGTTTTCCTTGTAGAATTCTGCTCTAAACCTCAGGTTCTCTACCTCCTCATAGAAGAACCTTGGAGTGTGTAACCTGAAAAGCTCTAGCTGAAATCCTTCAGATATATCCTCCTGTTCACCTATAACACGGTACCCGACACCGATAGGGAAGTAGCACTCGGGGATCTTATTCAAACGATCCCAGGTGATCCTCTGGAAACAACATCCCCTCATCTCACACTGGCGAGCGGTGGGCTGGTCGAGATCAGGATAACAGTTGATGCGGTCATCTTCCACGAGCTCGCCACAGACGACGGGCTCGAACTGATTCCAGTTGGAAAACGGATCCGTGGTCATCACCATCGAAGGCACGAAGATCATGATGCCGACAAACAAAAAGATTCCGATGGCGATGAGGGCTTGGATGATACGACTCATGGTCGATGATCAGCACGATGTGACGCGTGAAAAGAAAACAAAAAGAAATCCCACACAATCTGTTCTCTTGGATAGATTATGAAAAATCCCCCAAAAGGAATCGTTTTGTCGTTTCCGAAATTTTAATCCTGTATTGTGTGGGCACCTTTTTGAAAATACAATACGTTTACAGAATATTCCAATGAGTTTATCACAATTAATCCATGATTCCAATTTATATGTTAAAGACAATCCCCCTGCTATCAGGGTGTGTACCAATCTCTTCACCATACACTGTGCATCATTCGCGCGCTTCAACGGACATTCAAAATGGCGTCAAGAAATTATGAGGAAATACAAAAGGAAAGGTCGCATATTTCATTAATTATTGACACTATCAGGTCAAAATTATAGCCTCCATCAAGACATCAGTCTTCCTTACATGTCTGTGCTCTGACGTCATACGTCCTAAAAGCAACGAACATTTCATCCATGCACGTGCGTCATAATCTGCATCATTGGTAAGATCGAAAGATCTCGGAATATTGACGTTTAAGATGCATAAAATTACAAGATGTTAGAAATTTCGAAAACTGGCATGAATATGGAAAAAAAAAGATATTGGCTGATGAATGATTTGGTGTTTTCCTTGGAAGAAGTCTACATTTCACGGCTATATTTGTTTTGTTTTGTCGTGTTAGCCAACAAAAGCTGGTTAATATTAAACTTTATCGGTGCGTCGCCCGCTCGTTAATAATTAATAGACTTGCAATAACTCTGCAATGAATCAACATTATTGATTCATCATGATTGAGACTTCAGACTTGAAGATATACTTTAGAGTGATAAGATCTCTACATAACATGGAAATGTTTTTATTAAGGATCATAGACTGATGTAACGTTGTATTCTTGCAATGAAAATATATATGTGTACGTGTGGTTGTATGATGTGCACTACACACTGCGCACCATGTTCCATTCAAATTGACATATCACACTCAATTTGCAGAAAATGAAGCACTTATTTCTTCACCTTTGGTTTGGAGAGTCAAGTTGTGTTTGCTAAGAACCATAATATAAAGATATAAATTTCATGTTCCTCTGAAGTTATATATTTACTTTCATTCTTTAAAGGAAGTACCCCCCTCCCCCTCTCCCCGTCTCTCTCTACCCCTCTCTCTCTACCCCTCTCTTTCTCACCCCACCCCTCTCTCTCTAAATAGATTTAAATTAGAGATTACAAACTTGCTTAAACTCGAAGGCGTTATCACCGCCTTATATGCCATGAAAATTCACTTAGGGTCTTTTCCCCATGTATTCATTCTTTGATTTGATGGATTTAATACTTTCAAAAACTTCAAAATATAGTTACCCAAATACTGGCTATTTCCCTTTTCAAGAAAAATCAAGCAGTAATTTTATTTTTTGTCCTCCAATCTTATTTCTATTATCTCTGTTACAACGACAGGAGGCTTGAACGAGCCACATGTGTCAACTATGATTAATAAACTACAGTTATTATTAAACATTTTTTAAACAGAAAATAATTAACACTCTGACGTACTAGGCCATACAAGCTTTACATGAATGATATAACGTGTTATAAAAATACTTTTCTGGGAAATGAGATATTGTTTTCGGTCAGACAATAACACTGATTAAAGTGACTGTTGTTATTAGTCAGCACTGCAGGCCCCGTATTTCTTTGTTAAAAGGTTATAGTTTATATGATATTTCAACATATGGTTTCAGAAAGGTATCATATTGTTTTTTTAAGGTCATGTAATTACAGTCCATTTGGAAGAAATACACACTTTTCATTATACATGTATATCAGTTCACAAATGTATTCAAAAGACCCGCCTTCCACAAGACACGAATGGTAAAGAATTGCATTCACCAGTTTACTAGTTATCATGCATAGAATGCAGATTGAGTACATCAGTGTTTGCTATGTCGGGTAGGGTTAGTGCCTCTCGCAGCTTTAGGGTCTTCACTATTAACCATTCTAGTAGAGGCATGCATAAGATTCGAATGGGTCCTAACATAAACACAGGGCCGTCTATACATAGAGTTTGGCCAACTGAACTCCAGCAGGTAACAATATGACACATGTTACTTTGTTAGCCAGGCTAGTTCATTCAATATCCTTGATTTCCTGAAAATATGAAGGGGTGTATTCAGCATTTTATCTCTCTACAGGGGCTGCAAGTAAGACTACCCACAAACCTGGTCTGAGCTACAGTTGGGATGCTAATAAAGTCCCCATAAAATCCCACTGGGACCAACTCTTGCTCTCTCATGGGACTGATCTGAACCAATAATCATCCCTCTTTAAGCACCTATGGAAAAGAGTGTTGAAATATGTATCATTGATTTTATATCATTTTTTCTCGAGGGGGAGTCCCGGAAAATGACTGGATCTACAGACGTGCGTCCTTCAATGGATGGCTCTGATTTAACAGTTAATCTGCTGCCATCTGCGGCGAGTCGTACAGACGAGCGACCCGTGTGTTTTAGTTCTGTGGTTTGAGTATGAAATTGGTTTTGTTTTGTTTGCTACACATTACTCAATAAATTAAGGAGGGAGAAAAGTGTGTGTGTGTGTGTGTGTGTGGGGGGGGGGGGCGGGGGGGGGGGGGGGTTAATGAATGGTTAGAGAGAAGAAGGTATAGTAAACCTAATGAAGGACAAATAAGCTGAAGGAGACTGTAATATTTTAAGGATAGGCTATCTGATAGAGAGACAAAATAGGGTATATGAGAAGGCCACCAGAGAAAGACATGACTCGGGAGAATCCAGAAGCCAATCTGTACGAAAAAGAACCGGAGATGAGAGACACTTGTTTAAAGTAGCTATCCAAAGAAAATCACAAATATGGCAATTAATGTATCACTAGAAACTGGGAAGCTTACAGATGGCAATCGTATAAGTTTTATGTCAACTGCGTATCTGATGATTATATAAAAACAACATAAATAAAAGCTCTTCTCAGCATCTGGAATATCCGAGGATTCGCCAGAAATATAGCGATGTTTTGATGTCGTCACACTAGGGATCGATCCTGCTTAAGCAGACGACGTCCTATAATGAATGAACGTAATTGCAATGCAATTATTTATCAAATTATAAAGAGTTTGGTACATTTAAACATGACCTTATTTCACACCATTCTAAAAGGGAAAGTGAACTGATTCTGATAACTAAAACCGTTTGATTGTAAATACACAGGAGAAGGGTCAATGATCAATGAAATAAACCCCACTTTCAAATTGAAAAGCCCTCCGAATAATATCACAGATTGTATTCGTTCCCTCTTGAAACGCCGAACATGCCCCGGTGCAAGCAGCTGAAAATACAATGGCGTCTTATTTTGTTTACAAGTGACTGATTCCTTTATTTTTTTAACGTTGCATTTTTCATCAAAATAATACCATACACGAAGTTAAGAGTGAAGCAACAGACTAACATTAAAGTAGAACACTCAAGAAAATCACAAATATGGCAATTAATGTATCACTAGAAATTGGGAAGCTTACAGATGGCAATCGTATAAGTTTTATGTCAACTGCGTATATGATGATTATAAAAACAACATAAATAAAAGCTCTTCTCAGCATGTGGAATATCCGAGGATTCGCCAGAAATATAGCGATGTTTTGATGTCGTCATACGAGGGATCGATCCTGCTTAAGCAGACGACGTCCTATAATGAATGAACGTAATTGCAATGCAATTATTTATCAAATTATAAAGAGTTTGGTACATTTAAACATGACCTTATTTCACACCATTCTAAAAGGGAAAGTGAACTGATTCTGATAACTAAAACCGTTTGATTGTAAATACACAGGAGAAGGGTCAATGATCAATGAAATAAACCCCATTTTCAAATTGAAAAGCCCTGCGAATAATAGCTGGATGGTATTCGTTCCCTCTTGAAACGCCGAACATGCCGCGGTGCAAGCAGCTGAAAATACAATGGCGTCTTATTTTGTTTACAAGTGACTGATTCCTTTATTTTTTTAACGCTGCATTTTTCATCAAAATAATACCATACACGAAGTTAAGAGTGAGGCAACAGACTAACATTAAGACTGACGCTAGTCAAGTAAGAGAAATAAGTGAAGAGGAGATGACAAAACAGGCACTGAAAAATGTGTATAATGTTATGGGACATCGTCTGCTTAGACAGGACTCGCCCCTCTTGTGTCGTCACACATCTCAGCAGCGTTCAAGGAGCTTTTCAGCTGCTATATCGGGGGCTGTATTTTACCGTTTTATAATTGATAATAATCATTAATTCAAATGTTTCCAAGCTTTAAATTTGGATAACCTTGTTTAATTTATGCCATCTATGCAATAATAAGTATTAAGCCAATATTTATTTTGATGGAATTTTCTTGCAATGTGATCTTTAAGATGAATTAAGAGAGATTCATTTGGGGATAAAATAAAGAAGGACAAGGAGCTACTACTGATAAGTCTATCATCATGATAGACAATTTGAAGGAAGGAAGGATTGACAGAGCTGTAATGAGGTTAAATTTGGGAGAAACGGTTGTGATAAAGGAAATTTATCAGGAGAGAAGGATTAAAGGCCAAGTCCACCCTAACAAAAAGTTGATTTGAATAAATAGAGAAAAATCCAACAAGCATAACACTGAAAATTTCATCAAAATAGGATGTAAAATAAGAAAGGTATGGTATTTTAAAGTTTCGCTTAATTTCGCAAAACAGTTATATGCACATCCTGCTCAGTATGCAAATGAGGGAACCAGTGACGTCACCCACTCACTATTTCTTTTGTATTTTATTACATGAAATACGAAATATTTTAATTTTTCCTTGTTATAATGTGAAACAAGGTTTGATTCCTCGCTGAACATGTGTAATTGCCATTGTTGCAACCTATACACAATTCAATGAGAGCTTCCTAATTGTGAAATCTGCAGAAATTAAAATTTGTTTATCCATTCTACTGCACGATCCTGATAAATGAGGTATATGATAATTTGTATTTGTTGGATCTTTTTTTTTTTAAAGTAAAATAAAGAACCCTGTGGGCACACCACGAATAGTGGTCATTGAACACTACGCGATATGAATGCAAAAATACTTGGTATTAAAGGGCATTAGAAATAAACATTATAATGGAGTGGCCTAATTGGAATACCCTAAAACGTCTTTGGGCAAAATTCAATTACATCATAATTTGTTATACTGTAAAATACATTTATTTTAGTTTGGTCTCTGGTTTGATATCATATAATTGATCATATATTACAATAATACAGCTACAGGATTGCACTTGGTAATTAATACAGGTGGTAGTTATCCGTTTGAGGGGGCGGGGAAGGGGGGGGGGGGGTGGTAGTTGTCCAGTGATGATATTCGATTTGAAACTTAGTATGGACTTAAAGGTGACTTTATTGCTTGTGCTTTCTATTTTTTTTTCAACCATATTTCTTGTTTTTTAGGCCTGTTATGAGAGGTTTTCTTTTCTAACTTAACATTCAGATAGAAAAGTTATGATTAAAGAAAAAGAAATTACCAAAAGATAATGATCTAAAAGAAAAAATATCAGATTGCTGTTTTTCATTCAATATTTGTACAAAATATATAAATTCTTGACTGAAGAGAAGAATATAACTCTTCTAAACTGCAAAATATGTGCAAGACTTCAAGGACAAAAACCAGAACGTGGCACGTCGTGATTTTTTTTTTCAATTTAGACGCGCAATGAAATAAGAAATGAGATAGAGAGTAGACATCATTTGACCGGTTCATCACACTCTTAGAACTAGTGGTAAAATAACATGTGGTTAAACAGTTGTGGTAAATATATGTGTCAAAATGTACACATATCTGTGTAGAAGCATGAAACAAGGGTACACAGCATGCGAGTTAGACGTTTACACCTGCACCGCGGTAAAAAAGAAACCCGATTCTGGTCAAACTTCGTCCACATGTCAAAATGTTACCCCATTTGTGGTAATCATCAACACACTTTACTCAAAAGGTTCATTGATTCGAAGTCACTGCACTCTTAGAACAGGTGGTAAAATAACATGTGGTTAAACAGTTGTGGTAAGAATATGTGTCAAAATGTACGCATATCTGTGTAGAAGCATGAAACAAGGGTACACAGCATGCGAGTTAAACGTTTACACCTGCACCGCGGTAAAAAAGAAACCCGATTCTGGTCAAACTTCGTCCACGTGTCAAAATGTTACGCCATTTGTGGTAATCATCAACACACTTGGACACGATGACAAAAGAGAGTGGGCAAAATATACAGCTCCTCATTGTACCCTCCACAATAGACCTGTTTACTAAGTGTTCAAATTTTATGTATACTTTTGAAACAAAGGTTGTTCTTGACAACCTGAAAGCTTGCCAGAGGCTTGTCAGACATAGCAACAAGTAATGTATGCAAACTGGATTCCAAGTATTGTAGTTCATTCATTAATAACAGGTTAATGGAATACCTCGTTACTAGGTCCCCAGGAAAGAAACATCCATAAATTTGAACACTTAGTAAACAGGTCTATTGTTCTGGTAGAAGAACATCCCTTCATTGCTATTATGTAAAATAAGTAGAACCGTGAATATGCATGTGACACCTGTTCTACATTTTTTTACATAATAGCATTAGCAATGAAGGGATGTTCTTTGTCTACCAGAACCAGTGTGGAAGGTACAATGAGGAGCTGTATATTTTGTCCGCTTCTTTGTTTGCCATGTTCATAGTTCTAGTGTGTGTATATAGGCGCGAAACGCGGCCGGGTACGATCACATGCAGTGCAGTGGTGAAGCTACACTACAGTTCATCGTCATCATGGAGTCGTTGCTGAGATCGTGGGAGATGCCAGCCGATGTCATCTCTTCATTTAATTGTAAAACATTCACATTTTCATTATATTCATTTTATTATTGCATCAGAAGCTATGTTATAGACCTAGAGCACATTTCAGAGTTGATTGCACATTGGAAGTGGATGTTTGATGTTGCGTTCCGCCGCGAAGGTCGTCGGAGGAGCCCCGGGCGGAACTTCCCGATTTACACGTGTGCACCAATACTTTCATAGCCAGCCAAAAATGCCATGCAGTTAGCTCAATTTTTGTCCAGATTTATTCCTAAATATCTATAGTGTGACGCCACCATTATAATATAATTATGTCGAAATTATATGTAAATCATTTTTATGTGAAAATCAACCTTTCAGATCATGTTTATATAGTTGAAAGTCTGTTGTAACATTGTTTTGTAGTTTGTTTTGTTTTCCATTATTGAGATGCAAGTTTCAAGAGGAAATGCATTTGTCAAAATTATATCAAAATGTTTGAAGTTAGTGTTTTTTCCAACAAATTCACAAAACAAGAAACATACATCCAGGTTTTCGCCCTTTTCTCTTGGAAAATTGACCAAATTGTAAAAAAAAAGAAGCTTGTATATTGTTACTTTTATTGTGATTGATCCACATTCCAGCATTTAGAGTATAATTATATGTAAATTATATGAAAATAATTCAACCTTTCTGATCATAAAAATACTGTAGTTTGAACTTTTTCCATGCTTATTAAAATGCAAGTTTAACAAAACATAATTTTCATTGTGCTATAATTTGTCTTCCTTGTAGTCTCAACTCATCCTGGTGTAGACATTTATCATATTATAGTGTAAAAAGTGACACATTGGGGTGTGGTAAAAAGTATGGGGTAAATTCTGTACCACTTAAGGGGTAAAATAATAACACAGCTGCGGGGTGAATTGTTACACAGGCTGGTAGTGGTTAAAAGTTGCACAGCATGGGTTAAAAAGGGGAACATGGTCGTTTTTGGGGTAAGATGTTACCCCACCCTTCGGTGTTAACAGTTTACACATTAGATGTGTAAAACATAACACATGTATCAAGCAAAATCTAACCACTCATGGTGTGTAATGGTTTACACCACAGACGACCATGTTCCCTTTTAACACATTTTCGTGTTATTTTTTAACACCAATGGGGTAACTTTTTTTAAGAGTGTATGATAAGTACTATAAGTCACGAAGCGCACAAACGAATCATGTCATGCCTGTACACCGATTTCTGATTAGTAGTGGTAAATTCGTGCTTTCGCAAATCACTGACACTGGGCCATACTGAGAGTGCAAATGCACACCCAATGTATATTTGATACCTTTCACTAATCTCTTACAAAAAGAGCACAAGTTTGCGCATCTATTTAATTTGCTGAACATACCCTGGTTATCACTATAGTTCAAAACATAAACATGATAAGTGTCGATAATAGCTTTATGCTTTATAATGTTTATCATACAAGTATAGCTTGTTTTAGTTCAATGCCATGGTAGGACCATACATGTAGCTGGCACTGTTCATTCAAAGTTTGAGCATGTTGCTCAGGAAGAAATACATTTTGGTTTTGGAATAATAGTATATAAGTGATAGTGCCCCTCTCGCAAACATCTTTCACTGTTCGCTTATCCAAAGCAAACATTAAGCTGTGTTTGTCTAACTTCTTAGCATCTTGTAGAGTAGCGGTAAAGGCCCCCCAAAAAAGGTACACCCCTACCGGAGGTATAACAAGCTGGGAACGGTCTCGATATATTCGTATGGATCTCTAGTTTTTGAAAACTGATGTTGTAGTTGCAGCAACTCTGTACAAGAAAGTATTTTAACCCACACCACGAATAGTGGTCATATTGACCACTACGAATACAATATGCAAAAATAGTTGGTATTTTCTGTCGTGTGTAGTAAAGGTATGGGGGGAAAATAAGATAAATATTTTAAATACTTGCTTTCAAATTCAGCCCTTAAAAATCTCACTCCTACCTCAAATGGCCGTTAGGAAGAACTTTTGATATTTTCATCAAAATCCAAAGTCAAAATCTTGTCCAAAACCGGAGAAATCCCCGCCGATTTGTTTCGTGATCGCGTGTTGTTTACATACTGCCGATGTCTTAGACTAAAATCGGCCAATAAAATTTTTGTCCACGAAGAAACTCGGGATCGCAAGCGCACATCGATCTTTACGATCGCGCACACAGAAAATCGGGACTTTTCCGTGTATGCCACAGGGACCGAATTTTTAAGGACAAAACTCTTTTGGGGAGATGTCAGCGCCCGCGGCGACCAGGAAATGTACACAATGACTCCGATAACCAAAAATTCAACCCTGGCTACGTATGGGGTTAAAGCAGAAAGCGGTTCATTGGGAGAAAATATCGGTGCACATTGTGCTATTTTAGGCAATTTTGACCAAAATTAAGCACATTCCATTGCATGTAACCAATAAAACATGGCATAACAGTGTTATACCTATTGTAGTCTATTAACCTTTTGTATGAGACTTATTATTTGCTTCTAGTAGTTATTTTTATAAAATCAGCCCTGTTTTACCACTAATTTTATGACTGGTGTTATTCAAATAGGCCTACATATCGGTAGCAATATAGATATAAAAGTACATGTCATTTATATTTTAAGTACTATATCAAACATAATAATGTATGGACTTGATGCTTTCCCTTTACGCTGGTTGTTGGTAAAGGGGCCAAAAATGGCAATTTTTGTTTTGCAAAAATTTTGTTCAGCACCCTGGATGTATAATTGAACTAAAATGTTGTTAATCATGCGGAAATGAGTACATCATGGTCCACTTACCCACCGTTTATGACGGCGCTTATACCACGGGTTCAAACAAAGTGGATTAAAAAACTGAAGAGCTGATGGTGTACTATTATTTTGTCCTTTATCATGTTTATGATAATTTCAGATACCAACTGTTTGAGGCACAGTGTTGAAGTGAGGCATGTCAGACACCGTTTTCACCGATTTATGTGATAAAACATCCACGTTTCGGACGTATAGGTTTTTGAAAACACGCAGTATATATTCTGTTAAGACTTATGTTTGGTCAAAATACTGCAAACCTGTATAACATAAATCAAATGATTTGGGATCACTACTCCTTCCTTAGCATATTCAAGGGCGTTAGTTTCTACTAAACAAACACAATGAAGCGTTGCTTCATGATAAGCCCACAATTAAAAAGTACCTTGGTGCGATTCAAACCGGTAAAAATGGTTTATTTCGTATGTCATGATCACACGTACTTCAAAAAGTTGCAAATAGATTTGTCTGAAATGCTAACCAAGGAAGGACAGATATTAAGTACACATATATCTTGTTTTTACTTCTATCTGCCACCCTTTTGTTGACTCCGTTATTTTGGGACACACGGTAGAACTGGGCTCATATCACACCTAATAACATGTAACTATCTATATGTCCTCCTCTATTTCTTCATCTTCGGGTTTCTTATTCTGATTTTCACAGTTTGTACATGAAACATTGATTGTGTTACAACGAATTTCCAATTATAAATACTTAATTTTGGTCGAACTTACCCAAAAGAGCACAATACTGCATTTATGTTACCCCATATAATCTCCTATCAGCTTAAACCTCATGTAATATTTCCTACAATGTCAATTTTTCTATAAAATGCATAGTTATAACCAATAGAGTTAAATTTTAACAGGGCTGATTCCTTTAATTAGGCAATAATTGAAATTATCAGGTTATTTCACTCATAGCTACATTCCTATACTTCGTGTGTATAATGTAGGCAGTCATACACCTCATCTTTTTAAAACACCACTGCACAAAAGTCACCAATATTCACTCAAAATCGGCATTTAATTTTTAAGGTCAAAACCGTTCCCAAAATATCCAAGAAATACAATAAATTCAACTCACCAATGTTGGAAAAGATATTTACAAAAATGAAATCCGTAATTTACTGTTGATTCTCGCGAAACGAGCTATCGGAGTCATTGTGTACATTTCCTGGTCGCCGCGGGCGCTGACATCTCCCCAAAAGAGTTTTGTCCTCAAAAATTCGGTCCCTATGGCGTACACGGAAAAGTTCCGATTTTCTGTGTGCGCGATCGTAAAGATCGACGTGCCCTTGCGATCCCGAGTTTCTTCGTGGACAAAAATTATATTGGCCGATTTTAGTCTAAGACATCGGCAGTTTGTAAACAACACGCGATCGCGAAACAAATCGGCGGGGATTTCTCCGGTTTTGGACAAGATTTTGACTTTGGATTTTGCTGTAAATATCAAAAGTTCTTCCTAACGGCCATTTGAGGTAGGAGTGAGATTTTTAAGGGCCGAATTTGAAAGCAAGTATTTAAAATATTTATCTTATTTTCCCCCCCATACCTTTAGTACATGCGACAGAAAATACCAACTATTTTACAGTAATGTACCCGTGAGTGGGTTATTTCAAGTGTCAGCAGTTAAAGGGTTAATACACCATCTTGTACAGAGTTGCTGCAACTACAACATAACTTTTCAAAAACTAGAGATCCAGACGGTTAAAATAAAACCATTCCCAGCTTGTTATACCTCCGGTAGGGGTATCTCCTAAATTAGAGCCCTTTTTCAGGTTCGGCCGCTACACTATTAGCTCCTCACCACTGAACTGCTAAGCGTCTATTCTGATTTGATATAAAAGAATGGAATAGCCTGTCAGATTTATACACGTTGTCCCTAATATTTTTGAAATTTTGTATGAACTATATCATAATGAAATTGTACATTCTGTCTAAAACTGTGAAGTGCAGAGGATTTTGATATTATTTTTTAAATATATATATATTTCCCCTTCCACAGGGCTTCTTTATTATGTATAAACATTCATTTCACAAAAAAATCGATACATGCACTATTCCATGACATTGTCAAATATTCAAACATAAGAACATAACAAAATAATTTCTGTCACACTGTGACATATAAGATAGGACATAGAAAATATAATTTGTAATCACAATCAAACAAACAAAATTTAAACAAAAACATTCAGAAACATTTGGTAGAATGAAACCATTTTTTCATAATTTTTTTTCTTTAAGACTTGTTTTTGCTATATAACTTTCCATATCATAATAAGATTTTAATATTATGTATTACATGTATAAGAAAAATGATACCAGTATTTCTTTTCAAAATTACTAAGTTTCTTTTATTTGGGGTACCGGTACAAACATAATCATATTTTATGCATACCACTTGTACAAAGGTAAATAATCATGGAAAAACTTCCAAGATAAATCATTCATTAAACAGCTCATCATTTTGTTTAATCTTTTCATTTTCAATAACAATTTACCAATGTCTTTTAAGCTCTGCAAACTGCTTATTTTTTTTTAAATTCATGATTTATTTCGTTTTGGATAAGAGCATCCAAATCCAAATGAATAGACCTGTTTACTAATGTTTTTTTTTTCAATTTATGCATGTTTCTCTACAGAATCATTAATTACAAACTATTTAGTATAATAGCACCTCTATAGATGGAATCCATTTTGCATACATTAGTTGTTGCTATGTCGGCAAACATCTCACAAACTTTTGAGTCGTCAAGAGAAACTTTTGTTCAAGAAGTATGCATACAATAGACCTGTTTACTAAGTGTTCAAATTTTATGCATACTTCAATGTTGAAACAAAGGTGGTTCTTGACAACCTGAAAGCTTGCCAGAGGCTTGCCAGACATAGCAACAAGTAATATATGCAAAGTGGATTCCAAGTATTGTAGTTCATTCATTAATAACAGGTTAATGGAATACCTCGTTACTAGGTCCCCAGGAAAGAAACATCCATAAATTTGAATCACTTAGTAAACAGGTCTGTTGAATTTAATATTCATTGTCCATTCGGATTGGTTTTTCTTCACTGGTACAGAATACAAATAAATGAGTTACAGAGTACAAATCTTGTTCACATAAGGTTACAGTGTTTGCAAACTCAATTACATATGACGGTAATAGAAATATATGGAGGGGATAGGTATAGCAGAAGAGAAAAGGAGGGAAAGGAAAAGGAAGGTGGTGAAAATAAGAAAATACATGCACATACAGTACATAATACATAGGAATAGTTTAACTAATAACAAATCGAACACGAACAAATTAATATCCAGCTATCATTATTAATCATGTTATATATTTTAATATAATGTCTACGAGACATTTTATCATACAAATTAATGGAGTTGTGCACAAAAGATTGCCTCGTTCGTGCTCTTGCAGAGCGCGGCACAGGCAGACGAAAAACTAATGAGGATGTAATAATGGGTGGGTGGGGTCGTTCATGCATGGTACGTAGGACTTTTGCTAAAACCCTCAAGTCAGATATTACAGGCAGCTATTACATGCAGGTTTCTGCCAATTACACGTTGCGTAATTTTCCTATAGTTCCTATCAGTTTGGTTTGCATTCCCAAAATAACAAATAATATTATAGGTTGAGATACTTTCGATGAGTCTCTATAGACATGATAGAACAGAGTAAGGATTGTGTTGTGCATTTTCTTCATCATCCGCAGGAAGTACATTCGTTGATATTTTTCTCAGCATAGTCAAATTACAAGACCAGTCAAGTGAATTAAACGCAATTGTCCCTATATATTTGCATTTGTATTAAGAAGTAGCGGCAGCTAAGTGGATTTTACATCAGATGACATATCATTGTACATTAAAATAGTTTAATATAAAAAATAAATCAAAAGCAAATATTTGGTCAAGGAAAGCGGAGGGGAAAGTAAAGTAGGATTTAACGAATTCCGAAATTGACGTTTTCTTCAGTGATATGCATATTTGAAGGCGCTTAATACATTAACACAAAGAGTATTCAAAAAGGAATAAGAAAAAGAAGAGGAGGAAGAAGAATAAGAAGAAGGAGAAGAAGAAGAAAGAAAAAGAAGTAGAAGAAGAAGAAAAGGAGGTAGAGGAGAAGGAGGAGAAGAAGGAGAAGGAGGAGAAGAAGAAACTACGATGATACACCTGTTCGTTCATGGTCGAATACGGAGGGCATATAATTTTTCGTAAACAGGTAGTGCATGTTCTGCGCATTCCTCGACTAACGCCGTAGACGAAGATTCCTTGGTTGGATCGGGTGCCTTGCCAAATCCACGGCCTTTCATGGCATTTGATAAGACAATACTGTCCTTCAGGGACGCATTGGCAATATCACCCACGTCTGTACAGTGCCAGTTTAGTTGATCGGCACTAACGCTCTCCCAATCCAACATCTTTGGTGTGTACTCGATGCCCATAGCTTCGCAGTATTTCGGCAGGAGTTTCTCTGGTTCTTTCACAAGGTCATCTGCGTCGATGATGGGAGGTGCTGACTGGCCGAATTCCGTTTGGACGTAATGATAGAACCGCTCTAAGTCGTGATAGATATCCTTGAATGTGCTGATACTCCAGTCGGGCGGAATCATGGGCTCGCCTCCGAGGCGAGCAAGAGAGCGGAACGACTTCTTAGGGTGACGGATGAGGAAGGAATGCTTGTAGGTGGGCTCCACAACGTCAAAATGACCTCGGATCCCTTCTACCATTCCTTTGACGAAGAGGACTTTAGCTCCAGGATAGTCAGCGTTAAGAAGTTTCCTGATGTAGCTGTATGTATACTTGTCGTTCAGCATATCTGCGGATGGAAAGAGAGAGAGAGAGAGTTTCATGAACACATTGGTACAGAAATATTAGAGGTCATATCTATGAACGTTAAACTGGCATCTTGTAAGGCGCTCATGCATAGCCGTCAGGATCTCGGACTGATCTCGATGACCTTTAGCTGCAACCATAAGTTTTTGTTCTTACCTAAGTGTACTCATATTGTATTCATCTCGTATATTTCATGTTTTGTATTGTTTGTTTGGTTTTCACTTCGTTGTTTGATATGTAACTGTTTTTTAATGTTTGTAGACCCTTTGCAAACCAACTTTATTTGAAGGGACAGCGCATGCACATAAAACAAAAGCTAAAGCTAACAAATTCGGACGGAATGTGGTTTAGGTATATACATGTCTATATAATTGTATTGACAGTAATTATGATGATATTGATACTGATGACAATATATGGTTCATATGGAAACAAGCATTTTTGTCTATTTGTAATAAGAATTGAAAGAAGTGCGGGTGCCAAAACACTATTTTACCCTTGGATGAATAGTGATATTCTAGAACTCATGTAACAACGTGATTCTTCTTCTTCTTCTTCTTCTTCATAATGATGATATCCTGCCTCTTTCACTGCTGAAGATTCTTGCAGATGTACTTGTGTGTGTGCGTGGTAACATAGGGATGTCCTGGGGAGCGTTTCATGAAAGGACTTGTCAGCTATTTTATCCGACAAATTTGCTCTCAGCCAATCAGATGCAAGGATTTCAGTAGCTTATAACAGTTTATCCGACAACTTTCTTTCATGAAACGCTCCCCAGGTGTGCAGGTGAAAGGTGTATATTTACGTGGTGCAAGTAAAAATGTTGCAGGAAATTACTTCCATCCTGCCGTCAGTTGTCGCCGGAAGACTTCCACTGATTCCACTGTCGCACAGTACGAGGAAAGAAGGAGTGAAGATGATGCTCTGTTCGGGAGTGCATGACATGATAGCAAAAAGGACGAGATGATCTTGTAGTTCTCATGACTGTTGCCGGGTGGATGTAGTGGTGGGTGTCAGAGTCGACCAGGGAGTGATGCATCTTGTACAGTAAGGTGAGACGTTGACGTTCTCTCCTCTTCTAGAGAGAGGTCCATCCAAGTTGACTCAGCATGTCAGAGACGCTAGTTGTATATTGATAGCGGTTGAGAACGTATCTCGCTGCTCGTCTCTGGACCATCTCCAACAGGTGTATACATTTGACGGTGTGTGGATCCCAGACAGTACTCCCATACTCAAGAAGAGGGCGAACAAGAGTATATGCAGTGGTTTTAAGCTGTGTGGAGTGGACTCGTAGGTTCCTTCTGAGAAAGGCTAAGATGTTGTTTGCCTTCTTGCACGTTGACGTTCTTGCATGTATTGTCCAGTTGGGATTCAAAATTCAACACGTCTGATGAAAATGAGGAAATAAAAGATGATTATCGGAAGGTTAGAAATATGGTTTTAACGTCCATACGTGAAGCGAAACCCCCCCCCCCCCCCCAACAACAACAAAACGGACAGATTTGAAAATGGCTGCTGGTAACTTGAAATTTAATAACTCTGTTCATCATGACTGAAGTCCAGAAAAACTGAATAACTACTTTTCAAACGTAGGGAGCACTATTTCTAATTCTTTTGATTCTAAGCTCCCTACATGGAAAAATCCAGAATGTGTTTATTCATTTAATATGAACGTTATTTCAGAGAGTGAGGTTTTTAAACATAAAACCGGTCTTAGTTGCGATAGCAACTTAGAAAATCTTGATTGTGACACGAAATTACTCAAGTTAGCAGTACATCTTATACGAAAATTACATTCTTATTTTATTTCCAATGATCTCATAACTGTTTATCAATCCGCCTTTTTAAAACATCACTCTACAGTCATAACAGTTACTTGCCTTTATCGCGTTGTTGGTGATTGGAATGAGGCCCTTAATAATCATGAAACGGTAGGCGCATGCTGTTTAGATATATCGAAATATTTTGATACTATTAATCATGAATTATTGTTATACAATTTAGAATGAACTTTGCTGGTTCAAAAGTTATGTAACTAACAGAAAACAATCAGTGTGTTGTCATGAGAAAAAAATCAGAACCAGTCGCATAAACACTTGGAATTCCACAGGGGGAGTCTTAGGTCGC
Organism: Heliocidaris erythrogramma; assembly: GCA_025617745.1. Taxonomy (NCBI): domain Eukaryota; kingdom Metazoa; phylum Echinodermata; class Echinoidea; order Camarodonta; family Echinometridae; genus Heliocidaris; species Heliocidaris erythrogramma. Next base: position 13,164,926 of record CM046871.1, on the reverse strand, counting down.
GATTTTTTTTTTAAATAAATGATATCATTAAAAACATTTCTTCTGGAAATTGTAATATTTTTGCAGACGATGATAACATTGTGTATATCTCTGACACTCATTTAAGTGATATCGAAACCAAGTTACACGTGTGTATAAATGATATTAACAAATGGTATAATGATAATTGTCTTAAAATCAATAGTTATGTTCACACGTAGTACCTAGCATCGATGCTATGTTAGCATCAATGCTATGTAAGTTTCAAAAATATTTCCAGTACGTTCAGACAGGCCGTGATCGACTTGCTTCTATCACCCACTCGTGACTATTCATCGCTCACCCGCTGCCAAAACAATAATTACTGCGCCACACAGAGTGACCCGAGTATAATTGGTATGCATGGTCAAACGCGCGGAAGTTTGTGTACAGGGGTCATATGATGCGAAGCTTTTGTTTTGAATAATATTTTATTTGTCTTCATAAATCAACATAATAACACAATAACAATTCATTTGAAATATCGATAATACATTCAAGTAGCAAATACATGTGTTATAATACTTAATTTTAAATAAACCTTGTACATGTCAAAATTGACTGACCTCCAATCTTATGCCAAAATAAAACACATGCATGCACACTATATTCTCTGGTAAGCACATGTAAATCAATATCTAAAGACCACATCATACTTTAGTTAAGGTCTGATTCTGAAAGAGCAGATTCTCAGCTTTAAAATGATATATAACTCATTGGATGTTCATAACTCAATGTACAAAGAGAAGAATGCACAGTCCCTCATAATGTTACTTCTTAATAAGGGTTTAAAGTTTGCAGTCTATTGCAGCACTCTGACTCGCGAAGTGTTGTGCTAAGGTGACAAATGGAGGATTAGAACTCAATGAAAATTTCTATGAAGGGATTATCAGATTGTCCTAAAACTTGGCATACTACATAGACATATCCTGTTTATCATAGTGCACAAGTATCAATGCAAGAACTTACTCCGGGACATTTATGGGAGATTAAAATGAGACAAGTATTCAGGGTCGTGAAAAAGAAAAGTAATACAACAAAATCCAGAGAAGACACACATAAGTCTGATAAAAAGCTGGCAAAAATACCACTTCTAGATTGTTTGGTGCCTCCACATTTTAGATTACTTAGAAAAAAAGTATACTCTTTCAGGAAATACCCAAAACTAAAATTTGACCATGCATGCCAACCAAAACACATTGATTGATCTCTAACTGAAAATCACACAGTGCGACTTTTGGATGGTTTTGTGGTGCCTGGTCACATATATAAAAAAAAAAGATAAAAAGAAGGAACCCCCCCCCCAAAAAAAACCCTTTCTTACCACACAGTATACACATTACCCTACTATACCCCTATATACATCACATGAATACATACATTACATTACAGTACCAGATGAAACAGACAGAATGATAATAGAACAAAAAAGTAGGGAAGAGGGTACATCACATGAATACATACATTGCATTATATTATAGCACCACATGAAACAGATATAATTATAATAGCAGCGAGTGAAGATAGCAGCGATTGCGCTCACACGACAAATAGTCACAAGCGCGGTGGGTGGTCTACCGCAAAGCGTCGATGCTTTGTCGCTGGATCCTGAGATTTACTCCTGCTAAACTCGCTGCAAGAATAGTTTGGAAACTCGCTTCTATCTCGTGACTATCTGCGTTCAGACAGCGTTTGGTCTCGACACTATCTGGTCTTCACCAAAATAGCATCGACACCTCGATAGCGTCGATGCTATCGCTCTACGTGTGAACGTACCTATTGTTATCAAAACAAATATGCTTATCTCTACTCGTAATTCAAAATCAAAGGGCAGACTAAACATTACCCTGGATGGGAATACATTGCAACAAGTCAGTAGTGTTTAGATATCTTGGTGTTGAAGTTGATTGTAACCTTTCGTGGGATATTCATGTCAAACAGCTATGTGGATCAATCTCGTCTAAATTACATGCACTAAGACGGTTAAGTTCAACGCTAATACTAATTTTATAAAACAACCATACAGCCCTGCATCGATTATGCGTGTTCAGTCTAGGCCGATTGTTCACTTAACACTTTGTGGGCCACATACATACTCTTATATGGCATTTGTGTGTAAAATTTGTACCAAATTGCACAATGGTAGCGTGAGGGTTAAAAATAGAGAACTTATTATTAAATTACAAAAGAGGGCAGCCCGTATTGTGTTGAAGGCATATGATTTTTCAAAAAGTAGTACTTAAAAAAAATTGATTTGATAAAAGGAGGGATTACTTTTTAAGCACTCTAGCATACCAATGTACATGATATACGGCCTTGCACCTTTTAGACTCTGCAAATGAAACTGAAATGTTTATAGATAGACATGGATTCAATACAAGAAATGCCCGCTCACTTAATGCCGTTTTACCAAAGCCAAATATAGAATGCTTTAAACAATCCTATACAAATATGCTGCAATCCGGGTCTTGAACTACCAATAAAACCTCAAAATATACCGTCCATCTCATCTCGTTTTAGCGCTCATATAAGAACATTTATTTTAATTCACATTACAAATATGCCAATATTCCTTGTGATTTCCATTATCTTGATTGATGGTACTGTATTATGTAATTATGTCTTTTCCATCTTCCTCACTTCAACTGTCACTGTCCTGTATTTCGTTCTATTCTTTTTTCAAATTCAATCTCATCAGTTATCTTCTCTTTGTTCCATCTCTGCTTTTTTCTACATCCTGCTTTCTTTCTCTCTCTCTCTCTCTCTCCATACCTTCCAACCTTGTCTCTTTTCTTACATCATTTTTCTCTTTACCTTTGTGTATTTCTGTTTAGATTTACTTTTTAAAATTTCAATATGCTACCTTAATTTTGATGTCTTTTGTAACTTACATTTTTATCTTATATTTTATATTTTGTTGTAGGTTTTTATTGCTGTATGTCCTTTAATCAGAACCATGATGTAAAACAGCTTTTGCTGATCATGTTTTATCTTGAATAAATATGTTTTAGTAAGTAAATAAATGTAGCTATATTCCTTTACAAGCCTGACGCAAGTGAGGCGTCATTTGCTGACGTAAGGAATGCGCCAGTGACTTGTACCGTACGGTCTTTTGTGCGTCATGAAATATCGTTTAAAAAGCCTCAAAATAGCCTCAATAGTTGCGTGCACCAACCCTAGAATGATGTACAGTAGAATGTATAAGCCTCTTTTTATCGTCTCTTTGTGCGTTACTAATTGGGCTTGGCAATAAGTTGTTCTAGCGGTACCATAGTGAGCTTTCGAATGTGTGGACTGGAACGCCGTCTTAGATTTTCCCAGCTGCAATGGACTGCTTTGTGTCAGCTGCATACCGCGCTTTGTGCAAGAACGGCTCACCCGTTCACTGGCTTCTCCCTCGTCCACTAGTCAGATCGAGAACGCGTCAAACATAGTTTTGCCGTCTTCTCTAAAACGTGAACCTCACTTCACCCATTGTTAGCTTCATGCTTCACCTACTTTGTATGCAGTCAACACAAAGCAGTCCGTAGTCGCTGGGACGATCTAAGACGACGTTCTAGTTGACATATCCGAAAACTCCTTAATAATATAGCTCTGTGTGCTCGGCTGCACACTTCTCAGAGGTTATTATCCTACAACAACCAAATTCATAACTTCAACCATGGACCAAGCATTATACCAAAACGAAACCCTGAAACAGAATTGCAACCCTTACCTACATGTATATCCTATATCTTTGTAGGGGAGGCTCCAGGATTTTGTAAAAAGAGGGGGGGGGGGGGGGGTGTCCATTTCATCCAGAGAGATGCCATTATGCATGGCAGGTGCATGGACGGTCTATTGAAAAACATGAGTAAACGGGTCACCGAGGCAAATGTCGCAGCACTTACTTGGCATGTCATCGCCCCAGTGTATCTCTCTGTCTGGGCCGAACGAGTAACAAGCCAGGTAGGGTTCCCAGAACACTTCAGTATCACCACGAGCCGACATCGATCTCGCGAACGCAGTGGACACTGATCTCGGTGGACTCCACACCATGATACGAGCAGGGCTTGATGCTTTCACTGTTGCCATGGTTTGTTTTTCTTTTCACAAGCGCCGCGAAGTATTGGTTCGTCAATCTGTAAAAGAAGAAAAAAATATGTCAATTTTTGAAAAATGGCAAAGAGATCGAGAGATAGGGAATGTGTGTGAGGGCATATGCGTGAAAACATAGATGTGTGCGCATGTGTGGGTGTGTGTGTGTGTGTGTGAGAGAGAGAGAGAGAGAGAGTGAGACAGACAGAGCATGAGATGGTAAAAGTCATTTGCGCGTCATGACAGAGTTATATGGCGATTCCGAAATAAACATTTCAGAGCAGATAATGACGCAATCGAAATAACACTTCGCGTGAGCCGCGGTTAAAGGGTACAACTCCCGTGAAAAAATACTTTGTGTACAGCTAGAATGCATACATTAGCCTTTAAAACATTACCTGGCATTCTATAGGGTAACGGTTAAGGAGTATGAAGAAAATTAAAGAAAAATGAAACACCATGAATAGGACCCGAACGGATCCGAACTCCGACTTTAAATAGGTTGTTTTCGGGCCCTATTCTGAGCAATAGGTCTGTCGGTGCCCGCCCGACACCCCGGGTGACGCCCTGGCGGGTTCCACCCGACGTCCTGTCTCGCGTCCTCCGACGCCTTCGCGCCTCGAAAATATCATCTTTTTAGAGCCAGGACATTAATTCTATGTTAAAGTATATAAGTATTCCCAAGGGGCAAAGTTCATGTCTGAGTTCACAGGAGGAGCCCGGGCGGGGCCCGTAGAAGCCGCCCGACGACTAGTCGACACGCTCGAAGTACGCCCGAATTTGTAGAAGTCAGACGGGATACGGACATGACGGAAGGGGGTCGTTCGAGTATCGTAGGGAGCCCGTGCAGCTCTGCCGACCTCCCTCCGCATTTGAAAGCCACAAAAATGGTCTAAAATCGTCGGATTGCCGCACGAATATCGATGAATTTTTGCCGATGCTCAAGCGATATACGGGTGACCTGTTTACGAGCTCTGCGACCTCAAAATTCGCCACTGGAAAATCGCTGATTTGGGAGCAGGTTTCGGTGCCCTGTGAACGTCGGCCGACCCCTAAAAAACGCGGCGGAGCCCGCTGTGATCGAGTAGACAACGGCCGTATTCCTAGCGAAAATGACATTTTGAGCTCGTAGAGGGGTCGGACGCACTCCGTTTTTGATACGTGACGGCCCCTTAAAGGGAAGGTAAACCCTGGACTTTTGGCCTATTGAGAGTGTTAAGAGCACAATTCTTGACATTACTGTGAAAATTTACCTCTTATGAACGCTTGACGGTGGAGTAATTCACACTTTTGTGAGCAATGATCGTCTGCTACAGCCTGCTATGGGGGTTGGCCATATTTTTGATTCACCCGCGCTATGATGACGTTTTGTCGGACATGCCAAGGGGGAACTGTGATTGGCTGAAATTCGGAACGTCTTGTTCATTTTTATTATATTGGAGCATCCGAACGCCTGGCAGTACACCATTTTGAAACGCGTAATAATGGCGGCATCTGGGTACTTCTGGTCCGAGAGGTCCGACAAAACGTCACAGGGCGGGGCTCATCTGTTCAAAATGGCGACGCACACGATCGATATAGGACCTTCTAGCAGACGACAAAATGATATTTCTAACTACTTGTTGACGGCGTTAGGGGGGCCCAAATGTGTTGAAATTCGACATAATCAACAATGTGCCCTTCAACTAAACAGCTAACTAAATCGCCAGGATTTACTTTCCCTTTAAGCACTAGTTCGCCGACATGCAATAGAACACGTTTTAATGGGACCTCGGCGAACTGAAGTAGGATCTGCCTTTGTGAGAAAATAATGACCAACAATAATTTTATTATGCGTTTATTCAAACAAATAATTCTAATAATAGGCAAAAATATGCAAGCATTCACATATACAAAACGGCGGCTATTGAGATCACATTGCTAAGCATATGATTGGACAAATAAAACTTCACCTACCTTAAGAACACCGAAGGTTGATGCGTGACGGGGAAGTCAATTCATCCTTCATCCACCACCTCTGCGTGATTTTAGCCTTTAGGTAAAACTCAACACAGTCTAGCAAAATATACAGTGTATGTAGCTTCTAGAGCCTAGCTGGCTGGGCGATCACATGAGATGTACATTAGGCAGTTTAAAGTACAAAGAATGTTGACATTGCCATTGCCATTGTCAATGTCAATGATAGCGTAAGGCCAGTAGATCAAAGCCATGTTCACACAAGTACATCTAATTTTCAAGGCGTTGTTTATACAAGATTAACTGTCATTTTCCTCGCATGAAGATCACACTATTACTATTCCTATAGGCGCACAGTTTTCGATAGAGGAAGGTAGCGCCTCTTGTCCAAATATATCAATTTTCCTGTGGTTAAATTCTGCGAGCGCGCAAACTAGGGAAGCAAAGATCCCCACTTTATTACTTTGAAATGTTACAAGGTCATCAATGTACACAGGAGAAGTAAGATATTTAATAAGGCCTACATATTTGGTCACCTTGCTGCCCGAATATGAGATTATTTGAGTATATCGTTGCCCGAATATTTCTCCTTTAAAAATTATCGGGGGATGGTAGCCGACCCCTCTAGCCTCTCTGCCTCGTACTCCTATGTACAGATGTATGATATTTATCCTGTATATAAAAAATAACAAATATATATTCAATTCGCTCTAATTCAGACACTAATTCAGATATGTACTAATTTTTCTTTTCGTATTTTTTTTTTGTTGGCCCTTTTTTCTAACGTGTAAATGAATGGCAAGTGACATTGAAAAAAGACCTAAGGGTACTAACTTATCTGTATAGTTGGTTATAAGATACACCACGTTATGCGCAGTATATAGCTTTGGACGAATGGTTACGAATGACGTACGCGACGCGACGCTATACCTTTCGGTACAAGTCAACACATTCTGACAGTTTCATGAATGTCTCGCACATGTCTGGCGAAAGCAACGAAGTTCGTCCCATCATTTCTCGTGTTGTTCTCATTTTAGTCGCGTTTTCTTCGTGTATGTGGACTGGCCGTAGATCGGCAACGCTACACACGATATTCGCACATACGTTGTGAGAACTACGCACAAACTGCGAAAGAATGGTTTATGGCTTCATTGTCGCGACACATTCGCTGAAAACTTCTCCGAATGTTTCGCTAATCTTTCGCATGGCCCGTGAAAACACACGTTAAGGGTGCGTTTATTGCTTAATTACAAAGCCGGGATCAACCTTTTGAATCACAGTATAAAAAACAGAATTTTGAAACGCTTTTTTCAAGGTACCCTATTTATAACTATCTTCTCCATGCAAATTAGGGCTCTGCTTTAAAAAAAAAAATTGTAACTGTGTTTTGAAACAATGTTTCTAAAAATTAAAAAAAAAAAAAAATGTTCCGGACACGGCCGTGTTTCGAATTAAACGCTTATCATGCTCATCAAAACGTTGATTCTGGTCTGAATAATGGAGCTATAAACGCACCCTAAATTCACATTTCCTCTTATTCAACAGAGTACAATCATGACCTTCGAGCCCAGTATCGTGGATTCAAGGACCCTCCACTTCAATACAATCTTTTTTTTCATTTCCCTTTCATGCTTTAAATAAAATCGTAAAAATGTTAAACAATGGTATTTACCTCGCGGATGACATATCTTGTGTTGAAGTGTTTTCTGAAGGGCGCGATTATTATCTACAGCTATAAATCTCTATTGTTGTATCAGAATAAGTTGAAATTAGACACGTTCTTGGCAAATCAACATTCATTTAGCAATTTTATCCGCGGTTTTGTCATCCAAATTGCTCTAGACGGAAGATACAAATACCTTGTCGATAATAAATCTTAATTTTCTACGTGGACCCTGTATCGAAACGTGATATAAATTTGCATCTTTGCTTAAAGGTATTATCTATTACCAAATGCATATGAATTTGACGTATATATTGTATGAAGTATATATTTAATTTTTGTTTTACATGGTGTTTTTTTTTTCTTGAAATTCTTATGTTTTTATTACATTATAAACCAATCATGAAACCATGATACGACTACAGGAAAATATATAACAGAAATGGAAATCTACTAATATTAATTACTTGCTTTACTTCTGTGCCAAAAATCAGGTTTTCTAAATTTAGTATCCATAAAAATATGTAGGTTGTCCTGGTGGTTAAATGAAATAGGTTCTTAATTCTCGCTACCTCAGATATGCAATTTTCGACGTAGAGGGCAATATTATGCATGGAAATGGTCCGCATCTTCGTCAACTTCACTTCCGGTCCGTATTGAAATACTACGGCTTATGAATAAAATGAGTGCTAAAATGCTTAATTTTTGGATTGCATGACATAAAACACTCAAATTTTGAAAATGCAACTAATTGTCTCAATAAATCATGGTATCTTTTCAAACATGTCGGTTAATTTATACTCAAACTCGAAGATTTTGGTAATACCTGTGTACATTTTCAATGTAAAAAGACAAACACTTGTCAACCCAATCGGGATATTGTCAGCACTGCGCATGCGTGGTTTGAATGACAAACGCCATCTGTTGGCGAAATTGCGTATTTGGGGTAGCGAGAATTCCGAAAATGACATACAACCCTATTTCATTTTCATGAACTCTTTTTCATATTTGGAATTAACAACAGTATTTCATTTTCGGAATTATGAATCTTGTGTTAAACGAAACTTCGGAGTAAATGGGACGAATGTACGGAATAATGAACCCTATTTCATTTTAAGTATTATGTACCCCCTGGTATGGAAATTTCGTGTTTCAGAATTATGAACATTCGGAATTTACGAACCTTCTGAAAAACGAACCTTCAGAAAAACGAGTGTCCTTCCCTGTTCCTCTTGTTAAACAATAACATCGGGAAACTTGCGACCCTTCCGTTCTCAGAGTTAATATCAATACTAACTAACATACTAATCCAAAGTGTTTTATGTATTATGGTAACCATAGTGATGATGCGGACCGGTTTCCACCCATAGACTTCAAACGATCCACCCCGGGAGGGAAGTGAATGGTACTTCTGAGGAAAGTTGAACCCAATGTTTTGTTATTTATCGGCGATGTTCCGAATAATAATAATAATAATAATAATACGCACATATCCATATATTTCGATCAATGCGCGACAATGATGAATATGCAGATTACATAAAAATAGTTCAACAGATAATCTACAGGTAATGAAATTTAGGGTGCGTTTATGCTTACTTTTGAAGTCAGAACGAGCATCGTAAACGCAGTTCCACGGGGTAATGTTTATGCTTCACTTGTCCAGACGAATTCGGGCTCTAGATCTGCAGCTGGATTCGCAAACCTGCAGGTCAAGTTTGGGCACGCGCTTTTTCGAAACTATATGTATACTGTGATATTTTCGTGTCGCGATCTCGCACTCGACTACCGCCTTTCCGCGATTTACGGCTATGCTATGGACTTCCTACCATGGTGGGAAAAGTGAGAGCCGACCAACACTGTCACTGACCCAGTACAAGTAATTACAACTGACAGTCTCGCACATCTCTCACCTCAACATTACGTTAAAATTAAAGTTTTACCACAAAATATGTTGATTTTGTCTCTGCACTCTTGCCCGGATCTCCTTGGGAACCCTGCAGCCACAAACTGGTTTGCCATCTTGTATTTCGGGTTCGGACCAAGCGAGGAGAAGGGCCCTCACTTCCTCTTCGCTGTTGTTCGAGCCCTTGACACTCATTTCAACACAATGATATAAATATGGAAAAAGTACTAGAATTATTTAAAAAAAAAGGTTAGATTTTGCTCGGATTACGTCTATATATGCATGCCTTAAGCTTGAGCAAAAACTCCCAAAACAAGCATTGCATAATATCGTTTTCACGTGAACCAGAAATATGTTTATCATGACGTCATTTAACGCGTTTACAAATGATGGTGCGTTTATGCTTCCCCAGAAACCGTCTTTCTGGAGAAACGCCGATCCTAAACGCACCTTTTTGTGCGTTTACGATCGGCCTTCACGATCGGCGATTATACGAAATTGAGAAAGGACGCAATCGTCTTTTGAACTAAACGCGTAACAAAAGGTGAGCATAAACGCACTCTTAGATTAACAGGTACGTTTTAACTTGTGTTTGAATTGTGTTCCAATTAATCTTCGAGTGCGTTTATGCTCAAAATTTTCAGGCGCGGGAAGGGGGAAATAACTCTCCTCTCCCTGCACCCACCCCTGTTACATACAGTGAAATGTTGCGTCCAAATAATTGAAAAGCAGTCCGGGTGTCGAACTATAACTTTCTGCCTAACACAATTGTTTTGCTACGAGCCATTTATCTTTTTCTTCAATTTGCTAAAGAGCTTTCGCGCTTCGCGCGGGGAGGGGGGGGGGGGGGGGAACTCCCCCTTCCTGCACCCAACCCTGTTACATGCAGTGCGGTTTTGCGTCCAAAATAACTGAAAAACAGCCAGGGCGTCGAACTAACATTACGCCTAAAAAAAAAAATTGCTAAAACATCAGAGCTTTCGCGCTTCGTGCGAGAAACTCCCCCTCCCTGCACCCACCCCTCCTACAGTATTGCAGGACTGCGTCCAAAATAACTGAAAAGCATTCCGGACGTCGAAATAACTTTCGGCCTAAAATAAGGTGCTACGAGCCGTTATCTTTCTCTCAAATTTGCTGTAAAACGTAAGAGCTTTCGCGCTTTGCGCGGGAGGGGGACCCCACCCTGCACCGACCCCATGGGGAGAAATTCACCCTGTTTTCGGCTGTTTTTGCGTCAAAAATTTGCCGCAGTCGCAGGGAATCTTGTATACGCCGGGTTGTTTGTTGGTAGGGGTCTTGTCCTTGTGTGAGTGCAAGATGGAGTGAAGTTTCTTGGAAGATCGGTGTCGGACTTTGAAGTTGGCCTGAGTAAGTATGCGGTGTAGTTTGTGGGATGTCTTGCCGAGGTACGGGAGAGCAACTGTGGTGGGTTGGTTTCCGGTAGATTGGTCGTTGGTGGCGGCGTCTGTGGGTTGGTGATGAGGTCGGTGGGTGGAGATCTTCTTCCTAGGGTATTGGTTGATGGAGGTGAGAGCATTGGTGATGTGAGTGAGTTCTTGTTGAAGATGGTCCTTGTCACTGAGTTGGTAGGCGCGTCTGATGAGGGAGTTGGGTACCGACTGGTGGATGGATGGATGGTGGAAGGAGCGGTAGTTGAGGTATCTGTCCGTGTGGGTAGGTTTTCGGTAGATCTGGTGTGAGAGGAACCCTGAGTTGGTCTTCTTGACGAGAACGTCCAGGAAAGGGATTGAGTCGTTGAGTTGAGTCTCCATTGTGAACTTGATATCCGGGTGCTGGCTGTTGAGGTGGTCGAGGAATCGGTGCAAGTCTGCTGTGATGTGTGGCCAGATGACGAAGGTGCCGTCTACGTAGCGAAGCCAGAGTGAGGGTCGTTTGTCGGCGGTCTTCAGTGCTTGGTGTTCGAGGTGCTCAATGAAGATGTTGGCAAGACATCCCACCAACTACACCGCATACTTACTCAGGCCAACTTCAAAGTCCGACACCGATCTTCCAAGAAACTTCACTCCATCTTGCACTCACACAAGGACAAGACCCCTACCAACAAACAACCCGGCGTATACAAGATTCCCTGCAACTGCGGCAAAGTCTACATCGGAGAGACAGGACGAGACTTCAACACAAGACTCAAGGAACACAAGGCCTGCCACTTAGCGACTGGGACAAATCTGCAATAGTCAAACACGCACAACAAGAGGATCACCACATCGACTGGGCACACAGCACTCTAATCACCAACATCAAGCACTGGCACACCAGACGAGTGAGGGAGGCCATCGAGATTCAACGCCACGACACAGTACCACAGGACACAGGACTTCAACTCAACCACATCTCGCACCCAATCCTTCACAGAGGCACCAACCAACACCAAACCCAATCCACACAACCAGCACCACTGACAACTCAATCCACTGAATCGCCGCCCACCAAACCCACCGACTCACAGCCCACTCAACCCGCCGACCAGCCGACCATCCAGCACGCCGACCCGCCAACTACCAACGCCACCACACCACCCAACCCTCAGGCCAACGCACCCCCGACACCACAGCTCGCCGTCCCACCTACTCAAACCTGGTACAATCTCCGCCCTCGACCATCAACCACACAAAGGACTTCACGCCGCCAGCCACCCGCTACCAATCCCTCCGACATCCGCACTCACGCCCACTCAACTCTCGGCAAAGAGATTCGATCATACACAGTATGCCCTCCGAAGGAGGGCTAGAGGGCCAACTAAAATCTGACCTTTGACATTCCATAGGCTTTGCATTGGATGCACTGTGGGAGCTTTGGCCAATTTGAACAGTGAGCTAGGAGGGTCAATTTGAATAAATGTTTATTCATGAGGAATGACGTCATAAATTCGTCAAATACTGTTCGATGATTGGTTAGTGGCTCATATTAACATAATGTTTTATGTATAAGATCATACATAATTCATTTTTTTCATTCCCACAATTCCCTACGATTTGGACACGAAATAGGGAAAATGGCGGCCGTGCGGGTAGTGCTACTTTTGTGCCAGTTCAACACACAAAAAAAAACTTTGTTTTTGAGAATTTTCTGTTTTAGAAGGAGTTTGTCTTGTAAGTCTCACGAAAGCAGAAAATTCTCTGGTGGACATTCTCATCAAAGTAATGCCCTATGATGCCATGAAATGTAAGTAAATATGTATTTTGTTTAACATTCCCCTTAATAATTGGGATGTGTTCGTCGTGGCTGCTAGAGAGTTCACTGTACAAAACGTATTATCCCACATCCCACCCAGTCCCCCTTCTCATGCATGACAAAACAAAATTATTATCTTTGATTGAACTCTAAAACGGTCATTTTGAATAGTCTACTTGTAATATTTTTCGAGAAGATCAGATATTTTCCGAAGATCTGTATATTATGATAGTGCTACTGCTCAAGCCTAAAAAGTATAGTGCATGGCTTCATTACCGACAATCTGCGGTAGATGTGGACCTGTTCAAGATTTGATCATGACACTGAATGCGCAAGATCCTCACTCTGACTCTGGGGAGCTGGGCCGCGCCGGGTAAGATCTTGCCCAGCGGTCTGTTAGTTTTGGGTGCGCCGATCCTGGCCGGCTAACTGCGCTTTGCCTACGGCTACGATAGGCTGAATCTATTCTAGGGCTACCTTAGACTTAGAGTTAGGCCCTCGGCCTCGCCTTGAACTTTGTTTAAGGAGGGTCTAGAAAGATCAACTTAGAATTTGAATGATAATGTCTTGAATCATGCTGGACCAGATTAAAATGTTCCTTATTATATACAGTATAACCTTATGCTGCTACTGAGAGCTGTCCCAATTTCTTTTGTGTACTGTACTCTGTAGTGACAACCATGACGAGTCACCACTGTCACTGAGACGAGAGAAGTACATAGGGCCTTCATGTGCGAGTAATATTATTAATTTAAACAGTAGATCTGTGGCATGCTTTTAATTACTACTATGATTCTAACCTCTTGAGTCTTGTTCTCTTTTGATTGCAGAGCTATTGCCTTGGACCGAAGTAGAGAAACACAGGGGGACCAGGACCAGATCATTCTATATCGTGATACTAAAAACTGATAGACCCTACCTGGGGCTGGGCTGTAGATTATTGTCATCCACTCACTGCAGGAAACCCAAGTTGAACTGGAAAGGTAAATTGTTTTTTGAAAATATAGACATCTAAGCCCACATAATTGGTGTAAATTTCAATATTCCATTGCTTAGTCTTAGTAGTAGCTCTGTAAGATTAGATCTTATTATTAATAGACTTAGATGTCTACCGACATAGTCTGTACAGTCAAAATCAAAATTCTAAAGTCCAGTAAATTATTTTGATTATACCCGCTTACCGATTTAGCCATTTTAAAGTTTACTAAATGCCTTGGTCTAGGATCAAATTAAAGTTTACTAAATGCCTTGGTCTAGGATCAAATTTGGAATGGAAGATGAAAATATGTACCGTACGTCTGTTAAATGATTTAAACTTAGATTTACATTTCTATAATTAAGAAGGAAGAACAAATGCAGTGGTGGTTTTTTTTTTTTTTTTTTTGTCTTGTTTTTTGTTTTTGTTTTTGTTTTTGTTTTTGTTTTTTTTTTGTTTTTGGGGGGGGGGGGGGAACAATCCCGGGCCGTGCCCCCCCTTTGAAACAACAGTATGCATTGTGCCCCCCTTTTAGAACGGAAAACCTTTTTTGTTTTTGTTTTTGTTCTTGTTTAGTTTTCGTGTCAGATATAAATGGAGGGAAACTGGACCCCATAACCCCCCTCCCCCCCCCCCCCCCTGAGCGATATTTGGGGGGCTGGCAAGACCAAACAATATACGGATCTCCCTCCTAGCAGTTTCCCAAAGTTGACAATCCATCATTTGTATGCCCCCCCTTATTATACAAAATCCTGGATCCGCCCCTGGATAGATGTACCCATTTTTGTTTCCTTCTTTAAAATCCAGTCCACAGTCTACAAGAAGTTTAATTTTTGTTTGTCCTTTCTTTTTGTTTTTATAATGCAGGTTGTCCAAGGAAGCTCATCAGTTACATTGCTTGTTACGTGTCAAGTAACGGAGTCATTAAGGATCGAAGTATTTTTATCTTTATTATCATTTAAACATAAAGTTTAATTAATTAATTCTCTCGAGATTTATTGCTAATTTACATAATGGCAATTACATTTATTCTAAATGTCAGGAATGCTATTTCTGAGCTGGAAATTGAATGTCAAAGTTTGGGTCAAAAGAAAGAGCTAACATATTATTCAAAGGGGAAACAAACAGATTTGTAACTTTCATTTATTTATTTATTTTCTATTTTTTTTTTTTTTGGTTGAATGGCCCTTATTGCAATCACTTGACATTTCACTTCAAGATCATTTATAGATACACCCCCTAATTCGTAATTTTGAAATAAAAGCAAAGACTAAATTTGACATCGGATTTACCTTTTGTAGGTGTACATGTCCATGTACACGTAATTAAAAATATATTGCAGTTGGTACGATTGGCCCATTTGAAACATGATTATGAGAAAGTGATTAATCTTGAGCCTATTTCTAAATTCTTTTCACACTTCAAAAAAATATTTGATAAAAACCTTTTAAGTTAGGCAGAGTCAGTTATCATGTCACCTCAGAATAATGCAGTAATTTAAATTCAAACTATAACCAATAAATTTTCAAAATCAAATAATTTTCCTTTTAATTCCAATGTAATTTAGAAATAGAGTTAGAAAAATGTGGCATGACTACATTATGAAATATGATTTTAGTTCATCATCTTTAATGCAACGTGTGTTTATAATTGTATGCATAAGTAGTGCATTAAGATGTAATCATATTTATTTGATCTTCAACCTTAAAGGGTCACAAAAATAAAAAAATAATTGCCCATTTTTCGTAGGAAGGTGTCATCAGGAGCCAAAAAATATCCATCACACAATTTTTTATGCATTCAGTCATAATTTATAATCATTTGAAAAGTACATTTTTGCTGATTTACACAGTCATAAGCCCCGCCCCTAAAAACCCCATCGAAGCGACATCGTGATCACGTGATCTGTGACGCATGAAAAGTAAGGGAAAATATTCCACTAACATATACCGTGCGGGCCTGGGGGCCCCCGGCAGGCCCAGCCCGGTGCCGAGCATGATATTCACCGCATCGACCATTTGCATTGCGTATTTTCGTGTGTTTAATTCCTCACAATAACTTTGATTTTGGGACACAGTTTCATCAATAATGCCTAATCGGTGTATAGTTGCGGGCTGTAGCAAGACCCCTAAAGATGGTGTAAGCCTACATCATTTTCCTAAAGATGAAAATCTACGGAAATTGTGGGTCGCAAAGGTAAAGCTCACGCGGGCAGAGTGGCAAGGGCCGGCCAAGTGAGTGGAGTACAATCTGCAGCGATCACTTTGCCGACGATGATTTTGAGGATCCCGGGCCTGTATTCCGAATTTGGCATGAAGAAGGATAAGCTAGCTAAAAGATTCAGCTATTCCTACGATCAGACTTGGAGTCAGACTTGGAGTTAGCTAAGACGACCTAACGAACGAGAGACAGAATTTTCGGTCTACTTCACCCACGGCCCTTCACCGTATTCTGCGAGGGGTTCAAACATATAATATGGTCGAATTTCCCCTTGCCCCTCGAACTTCTTTGCCTTCGGGGTCTGATAAATCATCTGATAAATCAGAGTTCGTATCTGCATGGCTCAGAAAAAGTCCTCCAACTCGGAATCGCGGGCACTTTTCCTCTCTCTATATAAATTACTCGAATTCAGCCAAAATCTAAGTCATTACTTACGTATTATGTAAGGCAAAGTATCAGACTTGGAGTCAAGTCTTCCAATCTGTTTTTCAACGACAGCAGCTGCAGCAGCTTCACCCGTAGACCGAAAATTCTGTTTCTCGTTCGTTAGCTAAGACGACCTAACGAACGAGAGACAGAATTTTCGGTCTACTTCACCCACGGCCCTTCACCGTATTCTGCGAGGGGTTCAAACATATAATATGGTCGAATTTCCCCTTGCCACTCGAGCTTCTTTGCCTTCGGGGTCTGATAAATCATCTGATAAATCAGAGTTCGTATCTGCATGGCTCAGAAAAAGTCCTCCAACTCGGAATCGCGGGCACTTTTCCTCTCTCTATATAAATTACTCGAATTCAGCCAAAATCTAAGTCATTACTTACGTATTATGTAAGGCAAAGTATCAGACTTGGAGTCAAGTCTTCCAATCTGTTTTTCAACGACAGCAGCTGCAGCAGCTTCACCCGTAGACCGAAAATTCTGTTTCTCGTTCGTTAGCTAAGACGACCTAACGAACGAGAGACAGAATTTTCGGTCTACTTCACCCACGGCCCTTCACCGTATTCTGCGAGGGGTTCAAACATATAATATGGTCGAATTTCCCCTTGCCCCTCGAACTTCTTTGCCTTCGGGGTCTGATAAATCATCTGATAAATCAGAGTTCGTATCTGCATGGCTCAGAAAAAGTCCTCCAACTCGGAATCGCGGGCACTTTTCCTCTCTCTATATAAATTACTCGAATTCAGCCAAAATCTAAGTCATTACTTACGTATTATGTAAGGCAAAGTATCAGACTTGGAGTCAAGTCTTCCAATCTGTTTTTCAACGACAGCAGCTGCAGCAGCTTCACCCGTAGACCGAAAATTCTGTTTCTCGTTCGTTAGCTAAGACGACCTAACGAACGAGAGACAGAATTTTCGGTCTACTTCACCCACGGCCCTTCACCGTATTCTGCGAGGGGTTCAAACATATAATATGGTCGAATTTCCCCTTGCCCCTCGAACTTCTTTGCCTTCGGGGTCTGATAAATCATCTGATAAATCAGAGTTCGTATCTGCATGGCTCAGAAAAAGTCCTCCAACTCGGAATCGCGGGCACTTTTCCTCTCTCTATATAAATTACTCGAATTCAGCCAAAATCTAAGTCATTACTTACGTATTATGTAAGGCAAAGTATCAGACTTGGAGTCAAGTCTTCCAATCTGTTTTTCAACGACAGCAGCTGCAGCAGCTTCACCCGTAGACCGAAAATTCTGTTTCTCGTTCGTTAGCTAAGACGACCTAACGAACGAGAGACAGAATTTTCGGTCTACTTCACCCACGGCCCTTCACCGTATTCTGCGAGGGGTTCAAACATATAATATGGTCGAATTTCCCCTTGCCCCTCGAACTTCTTTGCCTTCGGGGTCTGATAAATCATCTGATAAATCAGAGTTCGTATCTGCATGGCTCAGAAAAAGTCCTCCAACTCGGAATCGCGGGCACTTTTCCTCTCTCTATATAAATTACTCGAATTCAGCCAAAATCTAAGTCATTACTTACGTATTATGTAAGGCAAAGTAAAAAAAAAAAGCCGTAAGTGAAATAAACAAAACAAAAGCGTTCACCAGTCGCTATGTACGAGGGGAACGTAGTTACTGCCGTACTAAAAATGTGTAGGACATTGTACATACAGACGCATAAAACGGCTGTGCATGCGTTTATGACCAATGCAAAACTTTCGTTCGACAAGCTCAGATGGATGAGAACATTGTTCAAAAGAAAAGCTAAAAACAAATCAAGAGCTGTATATTTGGGCAAAAGCGTTTTCTGATCTTGTAGAAAATATATTGCTAATGATTATTCACTCCTAAGATTATATTGATTAATTTCCGTTTTTTCATAAATTGTCCGTTGAACAGAGGGGTCAAATACCGCTTTCTGTGTACAATAATATGCTGCAGCCTGCAGATCGTATGCCTCTTACTTTTCATACGTCACTTTGGGGTTAGCCAATCAGCTCACGAGTTTTAAGGAACGGTCCCAAAACCTCTACTTTTCCCCCTTTTTCGCCAAAACGAGACATAATTTGGACAATCGATTGGCAGATTCGTGATTGGAAGGCAAAACTACATGGAAAGAGCACCCATTTTCTCTCTAATTTAGTCAACCTTTAAGTGATAATCCCTTTCATCAAATTATTGAAGCTATCCTGCGATAGCTATGATAATTTTTCTTGAAATGCAAATGGTTCTATAATCTGTAATTTCTTCCTTTTTATCATCTGTGCAATGGTTGTGCCATCAATCTGGGGCATGTTTCTAGGCAAACGAATCAGGCGCTTGGGAGTTTCAGCCCACCCCAAAATTTTCAAAACTACCAATATTTGGACAAACATCGCCTCATCATTTTGGGCAGTAAGGTGGTCTCTTTGGACTTTTATGTCTTGTATATTCTGATGATAAATTGAAGGAATGTACATGGACATTATAATCCACCTATATATCGGATGTCACTAGATTTAAACTTGTTTGCTTACAAACTGAAATAAAATAGCAATTGGTATGCCGCCCCCTCACCTGCCCCGTGATTTGTTGTCCATGAACCATATGTTATAATCTGTATATTGCATTTCAAGAGAGCATTAACTTTTATGTTGATAAGTGAGTTAGTTTAATAAACATCATTTCACACTGAGAAACTTCTATTTGTTTTTTTTCCCCATAATTTTGTGAAAGATGTGGTGATGCTGATGATCATGCAGGCACAATATGGCATGTGTTCTGAAGTGTGATGGTGGATTGGTGTAAATACAGCCTTATGCAACCTTGAATAACTGGATGATAGACTGAATTGTGTGGGGTTTCTGTTGATGGACTCATTTTACAAGAAGATGAAGAAAAAAGAAGAAGATGAAGAAGAAAAAAGAAGAGGAAGAAGAAGAAGACAAAAATCATATCAGATTGTTTAGGTTTGTTTGTTTGTTGCTGTTTGTTGGGTTTTGTTTTGTGCCTTTTTTGTTGTTTTTGTTTGTTGTGTTTTTGTTTTGTTTTGTGTTTTTTTTTTGTGTGGGGGGGGGGGGGGGATGTACATGCACCAGAAGCCAGTGCATGGTGGTACATATATGAGGTCATGGGGAGAAAATTTTCCCTTTGTACTTTTACTTGACATATGATATGCCAGATCTGCAAGGCACAAGAAAAGCGTTCAATGAAGGGAAATTCAATATCGAAGGAGGGCTTCTTCTTCTTCCTCCTATTCCTCTTCATTTTTTTTCTTCATCTTTTTTTTCTTCTTCCTCTTGCACTTCCTTTTCATCTTCATCTTCTTTCTCGTCTTCTTTTCTTCATCTTCCTTTTCTTCTTCCTCTTCTTCCTTTTCCTCGTCCTCTTCTTTTTTCTTCTTCGTCTTCTTCTATTTCATCTTCTTCCTCTTCTTTTTTTCTTCTTCTTCTTTATCTTTGTCTTCTAGTTCTTCATCATCTTCTGCACATTTTTGCTGCAAAAGTACAGTATACGCCTAAGTACAGTTTAATTTTATGTTAATTAGTTATAAAAGCTCATGAATATTCAAATATATAATTTCAATAACTTTACGCGCTGCGCGCAGGCCAAAATCTGGTTTTCGCTGGTACACTGAAAAAAATTTGGCTTCATAGGCTAATACATGAAAAGTGGGAGCAGTGTGCACTTTTGACCCGCCGTAAATGCCCCCATGGAAAGCCGGATGGAGAAGCGGAGTTTAGACCCCCTGACTCTCGGACTTAATAGCGCCACCACCGACAGCAACCCCGCCAGCCGCCGATTCCTCCGACGTCCGCATACACTCCATAAAACCCTGCCGCTCGTCTAGCACTGTTGTGGCGTGCGTTGAGGCGTTGTGGCGTACGCCTGTAATCCAGCTACCAGTGGAAGTTATAAACTGATTCAGCGGACCCAGGTTCGAGACTGAGTCACGTCTTTCGGACGGTGACGTTAAAGGTCGGTCCCAGACGTAAATAATCATATCTGATTGATACACGTCTGTAAAAACCCAATTACACACACACACACACACAGCACACTTCACTCCTGATGACGGACAGTCAACCTGTCCGAAACGTCGAGTAACCTCCTACTCAAGCCTCATCTACTCAAACCTTCGCTACTCAATCCATCGCTACTCATCCATCGATCATCAACCAAGTCTTCTCATCTCATCTCATCTGGTTTACAGATCATCCATCACTCTTCACCTATCCATACACCTGGTGAACCAGTAAACCTTCCTATTGGTTTACAGTCCTTTTCAGGACTTCACCCATTGTCACGAAAGAATATTTCTTCTTTTCTTTCTCGTCTAACCATTTCTAATTTCCTATTTTCCCTTTCCTCCTACCAACACACATGGTGAACCGTAAACCTTCTCCACGTTAGATGTACTATATGCGACCAGGCACCACAAAACCACCAAAAAAAAAATCCACGGATATTAATTTTTAGTTAAGGTCGATCCTGAAAGAGCAGATTCTCAGCTTTAAAATGATATATAACTCATTTGGATGTTCCTAACTCACTGTACAAAGAGAAGAATGCACAGTCCCTCGTAATGTTACTTCTGAAAGTTTGCAGTCTATTGAAGCACTCTGACTTGCAAGGTGTCGTGCTGAGGTGACAAAAGGCGGATTAGAACTCAATGAAGATTTCTATAAAGGGATTATCAGATTGTCCTAAAACTTGGCATACTAATTAGTCATATCCCGTTCATCATAGTGCGTAAGTATCAATGCGAGAACTTACTCCGGCTAAAATTTATGGGTGATCAAAAGTATTCAAGGTCGTAAAAAGAAAAGTAAAACAACAAAATCCAGAGAAGACACACACAAGTCTAATAAAAAATCACACAGTGCGACTTTTTGGTGGTTTTGTGGTGCCTGGTCACATATTTTAGGTAAAATGGGAATTCAGTAAGGTGATGAAATATTGGTATGATGTTAAGATAAAACTAAGATTAAAACTACGGTTCACTACATTAGGCTACGAATTTGATGCCGACAATAAATAAAAATACCATACCAAACGTAATTCCCTTTTCCCTTTTTTATTATGAAATTAGCTCTGCATAGCTTGACAACGCAGTGTCTTTGACAGTGATAATAAAATATTGCATAAATGAAATACGAGAACGGTAAATGAATTGACATGTCAATAGATTTAACTTTTACATAAAAAATTTAAAAAATACAAGACGGAATTAAAAGTCCGCAAAAAATGCTGTTAATTTCAAGTTCAGAGTTCAAACTCTAAAAATGGCTGGCTGTAACTTACGGCTGGCGTAGCGAGCTCATGAAAACTTGTGAATGATACTGAAGGGCGCTCGACGAGGGACGGAGACGGAAGGGGCTCGCGAGATGGTCGCTTGGAGACTTGATGTAAAAGACCGCTGATTCGGGACTAAAGAGTCGCAGGTCCACGATGAATTGATGAATGAATAGCTGCAGGTACGGTCCGCGGGACGGTGAGTTGCCCTAAGATGGACTGAGAGATGAGGTATTCTGAGTTCGCGAGCCAGTGAGTCGGGGCTCGGAACTGATGAATAGCATGAGTTCAGAAGACGTGACGAAGCAGTGAGTTGTTCGCCGTCGATGATGAGGAGCTTGTAACTAGCTACGGCCACCAAACGGATCAGCCTTAAAGGTAGACTGAAACTACTGGCGAAGGTAAACCATGATTTCAATAACATCAAAGGTGAAATATAGTAAAACATTGGTATAAACACTTGAAATGCATAACTTAATACTTAAATGAAGTTTGTAAGCAGAGATGGTAAAAAGAATAAAGGCATAGAAGTGAGAACGGGGAACAAACATGAACAACAACATATTCAACTGAAATCAAACAAAGGTATATGGAAGTCGAATGAGCGAGTGAGAAAGAAAGGACAAGATGGAAGATGAACAGAAGTATAAGGATAATTACATAGTACGGAATTTGCATTTAGAATATAAGATATTTCGTTTTACTCCGGATATTGGTTTAAGAAATTTTCAGTATAAAGATAGTAAATAGGATTCTCTTCTTGAACAAGCAACTGCATAAGATGAAAATAGTAACGAAAAATGTTTATTTTGTAAAAAAAAGTTGAAAGACATTGTACATTTCTTTCATGAATGTGAAATCCGTACATCAATCTGGAATGAAACAGCAAAATGGATGCATGAAGGCTCTCGAGTAAAGACAAAACAGAATTTAGAAAAAAATAATTTGGTTATAAAGAGAAGAGAAATGATAGCAACAACTGTTTGTACAAAAGCTTTATAACAAAATTCTAATATCTAGTAACATGAAGAAAAAAAAAAATAATTATTATTAAATGTACAAATATTGTGATTTATTTTAGTTTAAGATACATATGAGTTTCATTGAGACATAAAGTGTTGTTTTATTTGACTCAATAAAATAGCTTATGGAGGGCTAAAAAGTTTGAAAAAAGTCTTTTTAATTAATAGAAACTGTAAAAAGAGCAAAAAGTATATAAGGAATTTTCATGGTTTCTTTCTTCCCGAAACATAATCTCAAGATGTTTTAGGATTTGTAATGTGTACACTGCTATTTATAATCCATGAGAGAACTGTATAAGAATCTTCTGAATGTCTTTCTTCCGGAAAACTAATCTCTCGGCGTTTCAGAATTTGCAAGGCACATGTAAATTTTGTACACAGCTACTCTCCCTTTCATTATGTTTTCGTCTCACCATGAGCTCGACACCGGCATAACCCAGCATCCCTAACCCAAGGACACACACCAAGATGGTTAGTTTGACCCATACACAGAGGAAGTTACTGTAAGCAAAGGCCACCATGTAACCTACGGACTCCCAGAGACGATAGTTGGAAAAGGCCTGCTCCTGCTGGTCACGGAAAAGTATACCGTAGAGGGCTGCATGGGTGCGTAAGGGTAACAAAAGAAAAAAAAAAGTTTATTACATATCATAATTACTACTGTCACTTTTTAACAATTATATAGGGTATAGTTTATTATCTAATGAAATAATGATCAGCTGAACAGAAACGAACACGGAATCAGTAATATTGGAAGGTGTATGCCCTTGGATAATCTATAGTACAACATACACTGCAAAAACCGGGGGGTTGATTTTAACACCCCATTTTTTGCAGTGTAACTATTATAGAAATAGGCCTCCTCGACATGTGCGAAATGTAAAATGAGAGGGAAATTGGGTAAGGAAGAGAAAGTGAGAGTAATGGGCGGACTGTAAAATGAGAAAAGAGAGAAGAACATGGTGAAATTAGTACCACTGGAACAAGTAAAGTAGAGAAGAGGAAAGAATAAAGTGAGAGGGTGAGAGAGAAAGAGAAGGTTTTTTTTTAGGGGGTGGGGGCAGGCAGAGACGAAATGAAAGATAAGTAGGGGAAGTATATCTGAGCAGTCTACAAAGATGCAATCATGATGATTGATATTGAATATTGGGGTTAGTTTTTTCTATTACATAATTATTAAGGATTTTACGGTGGCTGAAGTTATGAAGCTTATGACAGGAATCGTTAATGAGGGCCAAGAAAAATATATGTTTTTCCCTACATGGACCAATTAAGCAAATAATGTCTAATCTTGAGAGGGAGTGCTTCTTATCAATTTTCCGGTTTAACAGTAATCTGGTATAAATTACCATTCAACTGTGTTTGCCAGACAGCATCTGTGACTCCCCACATAGCAGCGATAACGAAGAAGACGGGAAGATCGTCATAAACGGGTTCCCAGACGAAGAGAGCAATGATGAGTGAGACATTGATGAGGGCACCGAGGCAGAAGATTGGGATCTGACCAGTGTACTTGACGAGGCGACCGAATAGGACGGAGCAAAGGGCGTCAGCTACTCCGTAGCAAATCATGATGTAGCCTACCCAGCCAACGCCAAGGCTACAGGTGACGTAAGACTGGATATGAGAATGATATAGATGATGAAGTATGGGAGGCGAGAAGGTGGAGAATGGGAGGAGGAGGAAATAAAGGAGGCAGCAAGGTTAAAAGAGAAAGACGATAAAAGAAGGGATAGACGAGGGGAGAAGAGAGAAAGAGTAATACAGATAGAGGAGGAGATAGAGAGAGAGAGAAAGGGGGGGGGGGGGGGTTGAGAAAGAAACAGAGATATAGAATATTCTGATATTACTGATCAGTAACTTGGTTATCTGTTTCACGCACTTATCCCCTTATCTTCTCTTTCATTATTCATGTTTTTCAAGTGCCATGTACATTCGAATCACGATTTTGGGGAATAATAATAACATTGTTTTGAAAAGCTCAGCTTCGGGTATGTAATAAATCAATTTTACCGATTTAATCACCTTTCTTACCGGTTGATACATTATTTCTTCTTTCGTACAAATTCTGTGTAACGGGCAAATGTAACGTGAAATTAATCATGGTAAGAGAGAGAAAAAAGAAACATTATTTTTTTTTTGATTTCACATTCTTGTCTGTAGCTTCTTTCAAATCTGTAAATGGATGTTTAAACAATTCGTTTGATAATAAATGTAAACATGTATCACACTATCAAATATTATGATAAATATTCCGCATTCACAACAAGAAAGAGTTGCAGCGCTGTGATATAATGGTGAAGGATTTTGACTTAGAGAGGTCCTGGGTTTGATCCTATAGCATTTTTATAATCACACCTTTGAGAATTCGCCCATGATGAAAGCTTGTTCCAACCCACTGTACATTGTGAGAGGAATAATGAGTAGCATCTTCTTATCCTTCATGAGTCGTGTCGTCGCGAAAAATAAACCAAACGTTCCCTGATCACGGATCTTCGGACTTCCTGCAAGGTTGTCAACGAAGACAGCGACGATGATTACAGCTATGACTCCGGGGACGAGATAGATGCCGAGTAGAGTGTAGGTCAGGCTCTTATCGGGAGGATTACAGTATGTTCCATTATCATCTCCTGTCTCTAAAGTTGGAAAAGAATGTGACTACAATCAACCAAGATCCTTTCGAACAGTACTTA
This sequence comes from Heliocidaris erythrogramma, assembly GCA_025617745.1. Taxonomy (NCBI): domain Eukaryota; kingdom Metazoa; phylum Echinodermata; class Echinoidea; order Camarodonta; family Echinometridae; genus Heliocidaris; species Heliocidaris erythrogramma. The sequence goes on along the minus strand of CM046871.1, from coordinate 13,139,490 downwards.
CAGTACTGAACCTGCGCCATGCAGGGACTTGAAGTGGTGGTGGTGGGGGGTTAGAGGTTTTTATAAAATGCAACTACTGGGGTAATTATACAAGTTGTAAAGTACTTTCGTCAGTTACTCGAGAACTGAAAGGAGCCAAATGAAATAGTAATAACACGATTATTATTATTGTTAGTAATAGTAGCATCACCGTCATTATTATTATTATTAGGCCTATTATTATTTTTTATCACTATCATCAATATTATAGTTCTTATATTATTATGATTATTATTATCATTATTGCTATTCTTGTTGTTTTCAGTAACTGTTGTTATATTTACCTACGTAACAGTCTTGTGCACCACACTTGTATGTGGTATTTACAAAGGATGCTTCTTGTCTGAAAACCAGGGATGATATGAGGTTTCCAAGAATCTGAGATGATTGGAAGAAGAAGAAGAATATACCCCAAAAACGAGACACGATCGAAGGAACAGTCTCTCCTGAAAATCAAGAAGGTATGAAACATTCAACATATTCGATAATGTATGGTGCTCTTTAATTACTTAAAGACAACTCCGTTCCAAATAATTGTTTTGATTATAGAAGCAGAAATAAAAAATAATCTGAAAGTTTGAGAAAAAATGGGATGAACGATGAAAAAGTTTCATTTTTTTCGTAATCAGGGTTTGATTGGCAACTAAAACTGTAATGTTATAGACTTAGAACATCACTTGTTTTTGTTTGTTTTATGTCATATTTTGTCGGATTAACATTCTTTATTGATTTTTGTACCGATCATATTATTCAAATATAAATTAGAAGAAACAATGCCCGCAATCGGTTGCTATATGATTACCTGTCAGCTTGGAATACACCCCAGCAGTCGTGGTGAGATAGGTGCTCTTGGAGGTCCATAGGGGTGCGGCACCAAGCCCAAGGAGTACAGAAGCGGGTATGAGGGTAGCCCAAGATGGGTAAAAGTTGGCTGCTGTGTAGAGGGCGTAACATATCTCGCTCACCACCAATGTCCATTTTAATCCAAGATGGCGGATCATCACGGGAGGAATCAACATGGCTACCCATTGAATGTAATCAAACAAAACAGAAACTGCATCATCAGAGAATGGTTCAATATAAGTATACCTTGCATGCCACAAGCGTCCATTTTATCCAAGACGGTGGATTATATAGCGAGGGAATGAATATGCATGGCTACCCATCAAAGAAATCAAACAAAACAAGTAACAGCATCATCAGTGTAACGCATGAGTATGAATTCACAAACTATTATTTAATCATAGACTGCTATTAACACCATCTTTTTCCGTCGTTTCAGTCACCATTATAATGTGTGATGCTGTTTCAATCAATATTTGTGGAAATGGCTCTTTACTGGTCTAAATTTATATCATATAATATCCACTAAGACGAGAATGTCATGGTTGATTTGGTGGCCGAAAAAAATCCTATCATCATCGTCATCATCATCATCATTATAATTTATGGCTTATATTTAGTAATGCCTTTTACATTACATCGGTTAAAGAGTCAAACATTACAAGCGAGCCAACCCACCTGATACGATGAGTGTAGCATATATGGTACTAAGCGAGGCAAGGCCCAAGCCAGCATCACAGTTAATACTACTCTGAAGATTGGACAATGACTGGAAGGCTGTGAAGACGAAGAGGAAGGCGCTGCTGATCAGGAGAAGGTTTTTATAGATCCTCCTCTTGTCCCACGATGACGCAAGCCCGTCATCACCCTCCTGATCGTCGTCCCTGACGACGGAGAATTTCGCAGCCGGCATCTTTTCGTTGTTCTCCTTGTCTTCCTCCAACTCGTGCTCGTTCCCTAGCTTTGGTTCTTCATGATAATAGATACAATTAAATTTTTACAAACAATTTTTTTGTTTTTTGTTTTGAACAAATTAAGTATCCTTTTCATGGTACATCGACTTTGGGTAACATTAATTCGTTTCCTGCTACTAGTACTAGTACTAGTACTACTACTACTACTACAACAACAACAACTACTACTACTACTACTACTGCTGCTACTACGACTACTCTTAATATTATTGGATATTGTTATAGCGCTCATATCCACCACGCAAGGTGATAAAAATGATGAAGGCGCTCCGATATAACCCCAGATCCAGCTAGGCTACCGATTTCGGTTGAAGTCTACTTTACATATTGGGGTGTGATGTCATTAATTAAAGTCATTAATTAAAATCATTAATATGATATTTGGGTTGAAATAGAAACAATATGAAAAGGGAAACACAATAGAACTTTCATCTGTATATTTTCAATTGCAGAGCTGTACACACGGATCAAAGTGAAAGTGTGGCTCTTATTGTGGCCCCCTATTAGACCATGTGATGACATGGAAAAAGAGGCCCCTTTTTTCATTTTCGTGTTCCACATTTGCGCCCTAGCTGAAAAAGTTGGGGACAGAGGTACTTTTCTATGCTGAATTCAAATATGAATGTTTCCAAGCTTGAAACTTGCACGTTATCATTCTAATCAGGTCTAATTCATGCATAATTCATTGTATAAAGTATAATACACAAAATACTGGTCCAGGCTAATCTGGACTGCACCATCTGAATGTGAATATTTCTAAATCATATATGTATATTTTTTTTAGCATTGATGCCTAATTATGCAAATCAGGTGTCAGTATGCAAATCATTTTGGGGGGCTATCCTACTAATAATGCTAAAATCAAATCACATGAAAGGTGATATTTCAGGGTAACTTCTGGTGCTTACTCTAAATATGGATGTTTTAAATATTGGAAGTGGCAATTAATCACTGTAATGTGGCCTAATTATGCAAGTTTATGCAACAATCATTGCTTATAGAATAATTCACAAACACCGGGTGTGCTTTCCATGTGAATATATATTTAAGGATTATTTGGACTGTAAGCCGTAAATGTGTAATCATTTTATGACAGTGATTCCTAATTAAAAACAAATTATTCATCTGTATGCAAAACTGACATTTTTAACTAAAAGATGTTCATATTAAACTACATGAATCGTGATATTTTAATTCAACTTTAGGTGCTTAATCTAAATATGAATGTTGCGAAGCTTGGAAGTGGCAATTTGCCACTGAAATGTTGCTTAATTAGGCCTATGCAAATTTATGCAAAATATATTGTTTATACCATAGTTCACAAAGATTAGTGTGCTCTTAATCAAAAGATGGCACTTCAGGATAATTTGGACTGCAGAATCTGAATGCGAATATTCGAAGCCATAAATGTGTAATTATTTTATGACAATGATTCTTAATTATGTGAAATATTGACACTTAATTATGCAAATTAATGCAAATCCGTTTTCGAGGCTATAATGAACTGAAAATTCCTGTATCAGATCATATTAACATTATCGTATTTTATGAAAGGCTATTATTAAAGATAACTATGGGTGCTGACTGTAAATATGATTGTTGCCAAGCTTAAACACTAGCAGTTTGTCAACTTATAACGAGCCTTAATTATGCATATTAATCCAAACCCCATTTTGTATACTGTAGTGCACCAAACAGCTCATTATCATATCAATCCAAAGTTAGTATTCCGTTCTATTTCGGACTGCATCATCTGAATTTCAATATTTCTATGCAATAAATGTGTATACATTTTATGGTATTGGTGCCTAATTATGTAAATTATGCATCATTATGCAAATCACAATGTCAATTAACATCTGAATCGGTAGAGTTGTGAAAAGGTTTTTGCTTTGGAATTGAACAAATACCCCAGTCTACCCTACTTCCATCGAACCGCAACATCACCATCACCACGCTCATTAACCACCAACACCATCATAAATACCACAAATACCATCACCATCACCACCAATACTACCAACACCAGCACTACCACATATACCAGGAATACCATCACCACCCTCACCATCACCATTATTATCTTACTACTTATTTTGATGCTCCAGCTGTCTTCTGCTGTTATATTATCGCCTATGTATCGTACATTAGATTATATACACTATATTTTTGCTCCTGTAGCCCTCCAATTCGCAAATTACAGAATAACTTATCTATTGTCTGTTTGTAAAGAAGGGGCCTCTGAAGTTTCTCCTCACTGTAATTCAGTCACCATGCAAGACTTTTTACGTTCAAGTATAGCTCAGTTCTACGGTTGAGAGCATTACTTATTGAATTGAATAGTTTCTATTTAATACATACTGAAAAGGGCAAATCACAGGCTGAATTTCATTCAATTTACAATAACATAAAGGCATTTGGCACACATCAAAAACATATCAACAAAACTGGTAACACAATTGCTTAGAATAAAGGATTAAACATGCTGGATTTACATAACTAAATACACATTAAGAATACACTAAATGAATACAGAAACGAGCAAGCAGTTGACGATGAAATTAAGAAGAAGCAATGGAGAAAGAAGGCTACAAAAACATTGGTATGACAAAACAGATTAAAACTAAAGAATTTGAAATTGACAATGATTTTATGTTGAATAATCTAAATTAAATAATACCAGTCGAAAAATTAGTACAAGTCAAAGTTATTATCGATCATCTTTTGGAAATATATCAGTTTAAGGTGGTTTTCGAAAACATATAGTAAATGAAGTAACAGAACGGAGAATAGCGAATACAACTCAGTGTTTGGCACGTTGCCGATTTCTACACACAGAGAAATATTTACTTAATATTTCATTATGTAAACTTCCTTTTGTAAAATTTTTACTTAATATATGTAAAATTGTCTCAAATGAATGTTTTTATGTAGTATTTTACTAAATAGTTGTAATGAATTACATTTCGCATATAATGTGTCATGCAAAATGCAAAATTTTATGTAACATTTACTTAGCACTATTTAAGTAAAATTCATTTTGCAAAAGAAATGCCTATTATGTAAAATGTGTTAAGTACAAGTATTTTTTTAAAGGGAATTTTATCATGCAGATGTTATAAGTCATCATTAAGTGAAATGTTTTGTAAACTATTGTGTATAAAATACATTTTACGAATGTCAGTTGACATTAACATGATTTTGATACACAGTTATGTAAAACTGACTGAACAAATCTTGCAAAATAACGCTGTAAGATATTTCTTCATAAAGATTTTTGCATTATTGCCCTTTTCGTTAAGTTTATTTAACATGCACAATGTAATTTGTCGTCATTAAGTAAAAATGTTTTGCAAACGGTTTTGTAAAAAATGCATTTTCATATTTTCCCCTCAATATTGGGGGAAACACTTATAGGAATATTCATGAATTTTCAGTAGCGTATGGTTTGGGGTGGCCCGATTTTAATCACTGTTACCAAATGCATAAAAAAATATCATGGGTATATAAGAGCTTGCAATAGACTGTACCAAGTGGATAGGATAGGACTAGGATAGGATAGACTAAGATATAGGATAGCTTAAAGTAGGATAGGTTAGGATTGATAAGTTAAGACCCAGAAATACATAACAACCAGGTTTATTTTTTTTTACCTAGGTTGGATGAAAAAGGAAACAATTGGGCAACTGAATTTGCCCGACCACATAATACATGTGTAGAATTAATTGTTTGTTAGGTAAAATTTACACATGAATTTTAAGTACCTATATTTAACATGACATTTTACATAATTATCGTCGAATATTTTGTTAGTTAAAATTTACACAAGTTCCTATTTAACAAAACAATTTACATAATTTTGGTAAAACATTTTGTTAATTAAATTTTACAAAAAAGTTATGGAGTTCCTATTTAACATAATTTTTTACATAATTTTTGTAAAAAATTCTCTGTGTGTAGATTGCAAAATTATCAATGTTTAAAGTGTACACTCGGAAATTAATGCTGTTTCAGAAGTACAACCAAAGAATTCATAAAGGTTATAGGAAAATATCATTTCATATAATTAATATCATGATATATGAGTGTAAATGATGAAAATAGTTGAAAAGATGGCAAGATGAACCTGAATGTAATTATAAGGTAATTAGAGTACCAACTATATCGATTATCAGAAGGTTATATATATGGTAAATATATTGCACAAGCTAAATATGTAACACATATAATTGAAATGCCGCTGACTACTACTACTACTACTACTGCTGCTACTACGACTACTCTTAATATTATTGGATATTGTTATAGCGCTCATATCCACCACGCAAGGTGATAAAAATGATCAAGGCGCTCCAATATAACCCCAGATCCAGCTAGGCTACCAATTTCGGTTCAAGTCTACTTTACATATTGAGGTGTGATGTCATTAATTAAAATCATTAATATGATATTTGGGTTGAAATAGAAACAATATGAAACGGGAAACACAATAGAAACACTATAGAACTTTCATCTGTATATTTTCAATTGCAGAGCTGTACACAGGGATCAAAGTGAAAGTGTGGCTCTTATTGTGGCTCTTATTGTGGCCCCCTATTAGACCATGTGATGACATGGAAAAAGAGGCCCCTTTTTTCATTTTCGTGTTCCAAATTTGCGCCCTAGCTGAAAAAGTTGGGGACAGAGGTACTTTTCTATGCTGAATTCAAATATGAATGTTTCCAAGCTTGAAACTTGCACGTTATCATTCTAATCAGGTCTAATTCATGCATAATTCATTGTATAAAGTATAATACACAAAATACTGGTCCAGGCTAATCTGGACTGCACCATCTGACTGTGAATATTTCTAATTCATATATGTATATTTTTTTTTAGCATTGATGCCTAATTATGCAAATCAGGTGTCAATATGCAAATCATTTTTGGGGGGCTATCCTACTAATAATGCTAAAATCAAATCACATGAAAGGTGATATCACAGGGTAACTGGTGCTTACTCTAAATATGGATGTTTTAAATATTGGAAGTGGCAATTAATCACTCTAATGTGGCCTAATTGTGCAAATTTATGCAACAATCATTGTTTATAGAATAATTCATAAACACCGGGTGTGCTTTCCATGTGAATATATATTTAAGGATTATTTGGACTGTATAATATGAATGACCACCAATACTACCAACACCAGCACCACCACATATACCAGGAATACCATCACCACCCTCACCATCACCATTATTATCTTACTACTTATTTTGATGCTCCAGCTGTCTTCTGCTGTTATATTATCGTCTATGTATCGTACATTAGATTATATACACTATATTTATGCTCCTGTAGCCCTCCAATTCGCAAATTACAGAATAACTTGTCTATTGTCTGTTTGTAAAGAAGGGGCCTCTGAAGTTTCTCCTCACTGTAATTCAGTCACCATGTAAGACTTTTTTACGTTCAAGTACAGGTCAGTTCTACGGTTCAGAGCATTACTTATTGAATTGAATAGTTTCTATTTAATACATACTGAAAATAGCAGCTCACAGACTGAATTACATTCGGTTTACAAAACTTTTGGCATACATCAGAATCATATCAACAAAACTGGTAACACAATTGCTTAGAGTAAAGGATTAAACATATGCTGGATTTACATAACTAAATACACATTAAGAATGCACTAAATGAATACAGAAAACGAGTAAGCAGTTGACGATGAAATTAAGAAGAAACAATGGAGAAAGAAGGCTACAAAACATTGGTATGACAAAACAGATTAAAACTAAAGCATTTGAAATTGACAATGATTTTATGTTGAATAATCTAAATTAAATATACCAGTCGAAAAATTAGTACAAGTCAAAGTTATTATCGATCATCTTTTGGAAATATATCAGTTTAAGGTGGTTTTCGAAAACATATAGTAAATGAAGTAACAGACCGGAGAATAGTGAATACAACTCAGTGTTTGGCACGTTGCCGATTTCTAGATTGCAAAATTATCAAAGTTTAAAGTGTACACTCGGAAATTAATGCTGTTTCAGAAGTACAACCAAAGAATTCATAAAGGTTATAGGAAAATATTATTTCATATAATTAATATCATGATATATGCGTGTAAATGATGAAAATAATTGAAAAGATGGCAAGATGAACCTGAATGTAATTATAAGGTAATTAGAGTACCAACTATATTGATTATCAGAAGGTTATACATAATTATGGTAAATATATTGCACAAGCTAAAGATGTAACACATATAACTGAAATGCCAATAATTGTAAAAGATGTTGGTTATGCGATTGCATATGACGTGTCATAAATTAAACCAGTTATGATAATCCAGATTAAGATTTCACTGGAAAGTCATGAATTTATAGATATATTGCAATTAAAATATCAGTAGAAATCAAGATCATTACACTACTTGGTTATATGTGTACATTAAGATCGTACATAAACAGTTCTAGGGAGAGAAAATAAATATAATTAACCTGCTAATAGTGGCATTGAAAGCTGCATGGGATACCCAGTTACTACAATCCATTACTGTTCAACAGTCTGACAAAATAAGGGATAGAGCTCTGCCTAAAACGATCGGTTCTACTTCGTGGGTCAACACATACGCGATTTCTTCTCAGAGACCTTGTGTTGGAGTATCGCTCAAACCAGGAGCATCCAGAATTGAAGGCGGTACGAGCAAACTGCAAAGTTGGTCACGTCTACAACTCAAAGACGACAGCTCTGTCGTCTCGAGAGCGATATCATACGAACAATACTGAGGTTCAGAGGGCTCTCTTCTGAACATTCTTAATACGCTTGTCTTGAGCTGATGTCAGCGAACTGTGCCAGACTGGACAGGCGTATTCCAGCAGAGGGCGCACGAATCCGGTGTACAGAGCGCGTTGAAAGTTAAAAGAGTAGTGACACGTGCATAATAAGCCTATACGCGTATGCGGTCTTTGTTTAAAACATGGTGGATCACGGAGCTCCCAATCGTTCCCTTTCTCGTACATTTTCTTTGGGAGGGAACTGTTTTGAAGCTCCAAGAAATGACTGACCAATCAGAAGCGACCTCCAGTGTCGCGACTCTCTCTACGTATATTGGGTGATTTCACGCTCGGTGTTGGTGTTTGGTGTTGCTGTTTAGAGCGAAAATCGAGCTCAAACACCGCTGTTCAGATTAAGGGGCCGATACCAATATCCTAACAAAGCGCATCGATAGTTTAACACTGGCAATGGCGTCAGCACCATTTTTAACGAAGGAAAAAACTATTTAATTATTCGTCTAGGATATCGTTAAATTACACGAGTAGTCAGCAAGTCTAAAATAAATAATTATTTGATGTAGAGTGCGGTAAGAAACTTCACAGAAATCGATAGGCTTGACAGGAACAGTAAGTTTAGATATGATTTCTCTCGAGTTTCTCACTTGCAGCAGAAAATGCTGCGGTAGCTAATGCAGCTAGATGCCGGATCGGACGGCGTAGCGCGTACATGGCAAACAGCCAATTTTTAGGCCTTGGCTCAGATTAGCCGTGAAGTTTCATGACTTTTGTATTGTAAATGTTGATTTACAGCTCATCCCGGTAAATGATGTGGATTCTCTGGGTCTATAACTACGGAATATCTAACGTCATTTTCAATAAATCTACCTTTTTATAAAAAGAAAATTAGGTCGGAATTTTTATTCACTCCTTCAGACCCAATAAAAAGCAAAAGTAGTTCCTTCCCGTGTGCTTTAGATCGAACCTTAGACCAAATGCTGGCATAGATCTAATATCAGGCTTATATGAACATAATACAGGCCCGTAGCCAGTCGTTTTTGGCAAAAGTGGACCTTTTTGTCATAATCAACTTGCTAGGGGGGTCCGGGGCATGCTCCCCCCGGAACATTTTAAAATCTAGATGCTTTCTGCTGCAATTTAAAGAATCCCGATGGGGAAATTTAGGGGTTGTGAATGATTTTGAACACACATTTTTGAAGTCGCAGAAACAAAATATTTATTAGAGTGTGTGTTACATACACTTGTTACAGCTAGACAGCGTGTGGGTAATTCTGGTAACAAAGATTAAAGGTGTGTGTGTGTGTTTTTTCATGAAAGCAGACCTCAGCCCAAGAAGGGGGGGGGGGGGGGGTCGTCCGACCCCTCAGACCCCCCTCTGGCTACGGGCCTGTAATACCTCTTAACGCCTATGAAATAAAACTTCGAATGACGCCTGTCTTTATTTCTCACGACTAATCAGCAAAATTTCCAATAGCTAGAAACACCAACACCGACCGTGAAATCGGTATTTCTTAATCCCTAGGGGTAAGTGTTAGTGAATGGGAATTTGTACATGAAACTAAACACCGACAGCCGAGCTCGGTTCAGCAGACGATAATTAACAAAAACAAACACCGGCAACCCGAACTACGTCAAAAAATCAGAGGTCAACACCTAACACCGACTGATTTTTTTTTTCATTTCATAGCCGGTGTTACATCACGATTTCGCGGCAAAATAGACACTAACACCAAACACCAACACCGAGGGTGAAATCACCATTGTATAGCTCTGCCTGTATCAAATCCCGCTGTTAGTGATCTCACCATGAACATTCGTCGATTAGCTCTGGACACAATTTTGGATGTAAGAGTCCCATTTGAGGTTTTCCTTTAGAATCACACCCGGGGAGCGTTTCATCAAGCGTTTTGTCAGTGATTTTTACTGACAAATTTGCTCTCAGCCAATCAGATGCAAGGATTTCAGTACCTTATAACAGTTGTCGATAAAAATCACTGACAAAACGATTGATGAAACGCTCCCCCGGTGTTTTGATAGCGTTGACAACACAGTGGATCATTGTTGAGAGACACTTGCGTTGGGGGAGGTTGGATTTTCTTAAAACAAACCTACACTGTGCAACATTTCTTAGCGTTTAGAAGCTCCTTCAGCTAAGTTCATCCTAGATCGATGCAATCGTAACCGTCGGACGTACTTTTCATGCGCTCCCGCGAATACACAACGCTATACAACGACTATACAAATAGAACTCTAATTTTTTTCTTCAACCCGAGAGAAATGAATAGTGATAAATCTTATAACTTCAGATCATCTACTGCTCTAAAATCTCTACCACCAAGGACAAGGAAGATGTCTTCTGTACATTCGAAGTCGACAGGAATTGCGAGAACCAATACCTCGACCTCTACATCTCCTACCGGAGTCTCAACGCAGCCCATCGTCAGCCCTGGCGGCAACGATAGTCACGTGACCCTGCAACCCGCCAACTCAAGCCCAGATCGTAACCCCAGCTGGAAGTGATCTTATCAACGAAATGAAAGCTATGTTTACGGAGCCAACAACAAAAATGAATGCTCGTTTTGATGACATTGCATGGTGAGACTGTTGATTTGATTAAACATGATTTAACTGAAACAAAAATCGAAAAGGAATCACTACCGAGATTGAAAGAAGAGTTTGAGCGAAAAGGTAAAGAGATTGAGGATAAGTTGATGCTGTTAGAATTACACCAACGGAAACAAAATCTTGTGTACGGGGTGGGGGAAAGGAGAAATGATAATATCTATACGCAACCGCGAACGAAATCCTGTGCCATTTCCTGAAAATACCCCCCCCCCCCCCCCCAGTTGAGGCCGCGAAGATTCTTCTTGCAAATGCCCATCCGATCGTCTCCCCGCCCCCAGCATGGTATTGGGAAAGATGCAGCGCTACGCCCCATCATCAGATTCGTCAACATGTCGGACCGTGACCGTGTTTTGAGCGCTTTTGAGCGCTTTTGAGCAGTCCAGCCGCCAACGCCCCATGAGTCATATGCACTACCGCCATCGCAACCACCAGTCAGCAGCACTCCCCGCTACTCCCCAGGGTTAAACCTCTGCACAAGCAACAAGCGGAGCAACAACGAGGTGAGCCAACCCAACAACCTGCCGGAGGCGGCCCTATGCAAGTAACTGACCACCAGTTTGCCCGTGTTACCATACGGATAGACCTACCGCCCACGATGAAGAGAGAGCGTGCCCGCTTAGCAGCTGTAGCGTATCAACTACGCAATGAACAGAAGCTGGCAACTCGAATCAGATTAAATGGCACGAAGTTATTCCTGCAGACACGTAAACCCACTGTGCCTGGAGCCCCCCAAGAAAGCTGGACAAATTATCAAGTAAGTGAATTTTAACAAAGTGATTTTTAACTCGGAAATGAAAAAAAAGAAAGAGAGAGAAGAGGTCATTGATAAATCAGACACTAGTATATATACTTTTCTCATAAATAATATATGTACATATGCCATAATGTAAATTTGATTTCAATGTCATCAATGAATAGTTCTGGATTTACTTCGCTTATTTGTTCTATCAATCGAAAAAGTTGAAATGTTTATTGAAGATGAAATGAGAATATTGCTTTATGCCGTTGGTTTTTTTTCCCCATAGTTTTTCTCAAATCTGAATGCTTTCAGATTTTTTAGTCACGTCTTTGACTAGAGGTAACTTCTCTTTTATTAACAAAATGTATTCTATCCTTCATTCTTACCACTTGCCATCCTTTTATTGAGACTTGTATACGTATCTATTATATTATATTCCCCCCTTGCATAAATTATGTGTTTATGACACCAGTCTTGCTTACCTCTTTCAATACTTGCGATTTTCATGTATACTTACCATTTTAATTTTTGGAGTCAAAAGGGGCCTGAGCTTTCGATCCTAGCAGAATCTTCGTCAGAGGCAAAAAGACAAATGTAAAAAAAAACAAGACAAGCATGACTTTTTTGCATGACTCCTGCATGAGCTGCTTGTCCTGATTTCTCTGCAATCTCCGTGTTACTCATGCATGTCCGAATGTACATGAGGGTCCAATAGACAGAAGGTTCTATAGACCGAATCGGCAAAAGGGTCCGATAGTCCGAAGGTTCAGTAGGGGTCCGAAAGTTAGAATGTCCGATAGACCGACAATAACGTAAAAGTTGTAAAATAAGTGGATACAATATGTTTTTAATAGTTTTATCTCATAAAAGGAAAAGGGTAATTGCCTTATCTTCTTCTATGTGTATAATAAACCGATGCACTAGGTCTGTAGGCCCACTCCCTAAAAAAAATAAAATGAGGAACCTATTTTAAAGTTTTGTTTTATACATTTTCAACATGTTAAAATTATTTTTATCAGAGCATCATCATCATCACCGTGGGGCGGGGTGGTCCACCCATGCAGCTCAGCCCCCGCCCCGGTTAATTTTGCCACTAAACCGATGTATTGGCAATGGGGAACGCTGACCATTTTTTGAAACATGGAAATCTAATTATATGGTGCACACTAAAGCCCCGAGGCCCATCATGCCCGAAGCATTTTTTTCTAGTGGAGCAAGCTGAGGAAAGGGCGTCCCCTTCTAACACAAGTGTTATTTTTTAAACAAAGAAATCTTATGGGGTGCACACTTTATAGTTGAATTTTCATTAAAAGTAACAAAAGATAAGATTCTGACCGATAAAAATGAAATTGTTTCAATTAAGGCCCTACCACGTTCTTGGGAGGGGGGCATTTCCATTAAAAAAAATAAAAAAATTGAGGGTTGTCAGGTGATATTTCCTACCAGCTATGATGTCAGCTTTTATACTTTTATACTACTACTACCTTGTGGCAAATTTTAGTCTGTGGACTCTGTCGGGTAAATTATACCACCTTTTTTTGGGGGGGGGGGGGGTGTGGGGAATTTGAGAATAGTCGGATACCTCACTGCCCGAATATTATGATATTCGGGCTTCTTGTTGCTGAAGGACGTAAGAGGTGCTTGCTGCAAGAAACAATCTAGGCCTAGTTTCTTGACTGTATGAGCGAGCAAAGCGAGCGAACGAGGAGAGAGAAAGAGAGAAAAAAAAAAGAATTTGGTATCATAAGAATTGTTGTTCCGTTCTCATATAGGGAAGAGACTATTGGTCACAGGCCATTATTTCTGAAAATTCATCTCTTTGGCCCCTTTAGGTCAACTTGCCGCTCGATTCCTTTCAGTTATGTTGCTAACATTCTTTGTTAGAAAAATAGCAAACATTAGCTAGAGATTCAAGATGCAAACCAAATAAATTCCATAAGAATACGACTTATTAATGTAATTGGCATTGGTTTATATACATATATTATACAAAAATTACCAAGCTGTGAGAAAGTGTAGTGGAAATTATTTATCTAATTCATAAAATTGTTGGTTTACATTTTGATTCACATTAACGTGTACATTATT